>JAOWAW010146071.1:0-34614 GCA_028565695.1 Nicola tetela | reverse complement strand
CCCTAGGCTCATTGTCACAGCAGAGTATACAAAGGAATGTACATATCATTTTTAGTTACTCTTACTAAGCCAAGGAAACAGAGCATTTGCCTTCATACAGTTCATTCATTGCATATCCTACACCCTATAGTTCATTCAAGTAGTTTGAGCCATAATCATCAAGAAAGAAAAAGAGTTATTGTCTCTAAGGCAGAATGTAGAGTTTGGATCAATGACAGCCTGTTCACATATTCAATTTCATGAGCGAATCATCTAGCCCAAAAGAAACTAAAGATGAAGAGGATTTCCCAGCATACCAGTCGCAACTTTTTTTTATCAGGCGTTTCGTCAGAAATGCCTCTGGCTTCATCAGTCACAAGAAAGACAAGGGAGTACAGAAAGCTAGAGATACTTAAAGTATTCCACTGAGGGTATGAATGCACATTGCTATAGGTGTCAAAACCGTACAAGATGGGACGTACATTACTAAGCAATATGTTCCCTAATGCCTATAGCACCTACATGTATGTGCTGTATGTATGGCGCATTAATCGTTCTAGGAGAGCAGTGGCTCCTGGAATGAATCTGATGCAAAAAAGTTTCTTGTGACTGGTGTGTTGGGAAATCCTCTTCATGCTATGACTGCCCAATTAGGATCTCTCAAGTCCTATGAAACTAAATGTTTGGCCTGTCTGACACGTCCACATGCACAGCTGGAAGACATCAGTAGCTCATTCAGAATTGTTACAGCCCTCCACTTAGCTCTTTCAAACTGAATCCATGGTAATGGACAACAATGGCTACAGTTAAACGTTGCTGCCCCGGATCTGCTAGTTTTCTCGTTTATAAAATGAAGCTACACTAAGCCTGCCCAAAGCCCATTATGGTTTTCAATTTTTGGTATCCATGCAAATTTTTCCATTATTTCATTGAATTTGCAGACAGACACTTGCTCCCAAGACTTCTGAAATCAGGGAATGAGTATTTGACCTCTGGGTAGTGGTTTTGGATGTCATACAGTGTTATTTTTATAATATTTTATACCATGATCTTCATTGCTTCACAGGTTAATCTCTAGAACAGCATTTGTAGGGAAAGGTTGAAGTATCTTTCGGAGGATGTAAGATTATAGGTTGCTAACTGATAGAGTGTGGATTCTTCAAGATTGCTGCAACCCTAGCCATGTAACTGAGCGGATGCATGCATGCTATTCCAGCTTCCCTTTCAATGAGTCGAAATTCCAGATAACTCACATTGAGTACTTCTTGCCGTAGACTGTGTAACGATGCTCTTAGCTCTACAACCTCAGGACTCCAAGACTTACGTCCATCAATAAGGAACGGTTGATGTGGGAACTTGAAGTAGTTAGCGAAGTTGATTGATACATCATGAAAGGTTTGAAGCACGTTTCCTCTCTGCTGAGAAGTCGCTCTCTCCCCACGAGTTGCAAACATGAGAAGTGGCTGAAGCACAGTGCCAGGACGAACCCTGCAAGCAAAAAAGCTAGCCCAGCGGCTGGCTTCTAACAGCATTTCCCCTTGCTCCTTAAGAGCAGAAAGAACAAGAGCATTTATCACAGGCATTCCCTCAACAGAAATTAGCGCTTGATGACTCATGAAATACTGTCCTTGCCCACCTAGATCCATGATGATGAACTTGGCAGAGTCCTCATCAATAAACTCTTTCACGCGCATTCCCTTCGTGCGCATGAGCAGATTGCTGTCACCTTCATCTTTCTGCGATTCCCACCGAAACAACCCTTTTACCTTTCCAGTGACCAAGGAATCAGCCACGGTAGATTTTCCACTGCCAGGTGGACCACCAAGACGTATGATGGCGGTGTTTGGCTGCATGGCACCCAATTGAGAGACCATGTATGCCTGCAACAAATATAGCAATGGGCTTTACAGTGTTGTTCCTGTTCTCAAATTATCTGGCATGGGAACATCAACAAAAATGCTCAGCCAAGAAAGTTGGCAAATTAGACAGGTTATAACTAGGTGATTCATTATCAAGAGAGTCCTGAGTTGTGTCATCACCACTCGTGAATGATTCCCCATGTCACAACAAGATGATTCAGGATGATCCGAATACTGACTGAGCACTTGTTGCCATAGACAAGTCACATGCGCATGGAGCCATCACAGGCCATAATTATGGTTTACATATAGCAGATGCCTAATGCCACGCAACGTCCACATTGAAGCACTCATTGAAGCTCTACATTGCATACAGGACTAGGACTGGGTTGCTACAAGTTGCAACAAAGCTCAGCTGCTTTGGTTGGCACAAACAAGGTTGTAATTGTGTTTACAGTGACAGAGTTCCTTGACATCATGCTCATCATGAAGTCTACCATGTAGATCTTGAAGATGCGACTAAAAAAAAAACTATGTGCACAAAGCAGTGTCGGCATGCTGGAAATGTTGCAACTTGGTGGAACCAAATCCACCTGTATTAATTCAACTGCATGAGTCATGTGGCCCTTTCCATCAAAAGTTCAGAGCTTACAGCAACAGCTGCAATTGAATCAGCGGTGGGCCTGGGACTCCCTATTGCTATCAATATCAGAGAAAAACAATTTCAAAAGTTCAAAGCTCACAGCAACAGCTGCAATTGAATCAGTGGTGAGCCCGGGACTTCCTGGTGTCAGGAATTTGTTCCTCTTCCCTTTTTTCATAAGGCTTTGGAAACCAAATCCACCTGCATGCATTCAACTGCATGAGTCATGTGGCCCTTCCCATCAAAGGCTCAGAGCTCACAGCAATAGTTGCAATTGAACCAGTGGTGGGCCAGAGACTCCCTATTGCTATCGATATCAGAGAAAAACAATTTCAAAAGTTCAGAGCCCACAGCGGTGGGCCTGGGACTCCCTGGCATCTAGATTTTGTTCCTCTTCCCTTTTTTCACATGGCTTCGTAAAGGTTTTTCTCTGGCAATGTATTTAGAAAGGTAGACCTTGGTTCATGGCATACATTACAAACAGCTGCAGCTGCGCACGGCTCAGTTAAATACGCCATCCTACCATACATTTTGATCAAGAAAAAAAGATGCGATTAGTGCTGTGCTGGCTAGTAACGGTTGCAGTGTGACGGACACACATATGGACAACACAAATTAATCGTCTATGGAGCCCTCCTCGGCCCCTACAGGCCTGATGATGGCAATTAAAAAAATAATTGCCATCATCAGGCCCGTAGGGGCTGAGGAGGGCTTCACAGATGATTAATTCATGTGTGTGTCTGTCACGCTGCAACCGTTACTAGCCAGGGCAGCGCTCTTTCACGTCTTTTTCTTGATCAAAATGTATGGTAGGAAAGCGTACATACTTCAACCAAGCCATGCAGCGCAACTGCAGCTGTTTCTAATGTATGCCATGAACCGCGGTCTACCTTTCTAAATACATCGCCAGAGAGAAACCCTTCCGAAGATGTGTGAAAAAAAGGGAAGAGGAACAAATTCTAGATGCCAGCTGAGCCTCTGAGTGGCCCCGACTCTCCCTGAGTCATTGTGTACCACCCTAGGCCCTAGTCAAGCTTGCTCCTTTGCCTATAGCTGGATAAGCGGATATCGTAGCAAAATCAAAGTAAGCCTAACCTCTGCCAGGCCCACTCTCCCCAAGTTGTTTGCCTATCAATTGGAGTGCTGAACTTTTGAAAGTGTTTTTCCCTGATATCAATAGCGATAGGGAGTCCCAGGCCCACCTCTGATTCGATTGCAGCTGTTGCCATGAGCTCTGAGCTTTTGACGGAAAGGGCCACATGATTCATGCAGTTGAATTAATGCAGGTGGATTTGGTTCCACCAAGCTGCAACATTTCCAGCATGCTGACACTGCGCTTCATGCACATAGGTTTGTTTTAGTCACATTTTCAAGACCTTCATGGTAGACTGCGTGATGAGCATGAGCTCAAGGAACTCTGTCGCCGTAAACACAATTACAACCTCATTTGTCCCCAACCAAAGCAACTTAACCGTTGGTTGCAAATTGTAGCAACCCAGTCCTAGTCCTGTATGCAATGTAGAGCTTCAATGAGTGCTTCAGTGTGGACGTTGCGTGGCATTAGGCATCAGCTATGTGTAAACCATATGGCCTGCGATGGCCCCATGCGGACGCCACTTGTTCACGCTTGCACCACCACCAGCATTGTGTTAACCAAAATCTGATTTGTCTGACTAACGAGCCAGAGCCTCACCACTCATCATTCCAGAGTTACAGTGACTTGTTCAGACCTGCTAGATCAGACTCTAGCCCAAATTGTAACGCGAATTGCGATTTGTCAAAAATTGCCGAATCACCTAACCTGTCTATTACTGTATGTGAATAGAGTGACAGTAACACTAGTACTAGTGGTTTGTCCTGCCATGGGAAACTGTGTAGGTTATGGATGGGATGCACACAATCTTGTTTTACTTCTTGTAGACTAGATGTGCATTTGTCTCTGAATGATTGTGTGGTCAGTCATACACCAACTCTTCCTGATCAAAGGCAGTGTCTGATGCAGTATTAAGCTTATTCTGAGCCATAAGGTAAAATGTTCTAATTTTAGAGGTATAATTCCTAAGAGATCAGACTCATTGCGGTCCTTTGAATGTTCTTCAGGAAGCTTGTGCTAACCATTGGCATTGTCAGCCGCAGTGCCATAGTCACCTCAGTTTGCTGGAGTAGCTGACAAATTTCAAACTGTCAGTTTGGATTTGACCCAATGAAGTGAATGAAGAATTTCCAGGCCTGCTTGACAATGCATAACAATTTCAAAATAGATGGCTGTGCCAAGCATAAGAAGTGGTAAAATGGTTTGAGTAATTTTACATATAATACTTACTCTAAGCCAACGTCCCAGCGCTTGATGGTCGTGCATATCAGCTAGCCTATCTGCCGTTAAGTTATCCTGCAGAGCAGAGATGGTGCAAATGCAGACCAACAAAGTTGTCATTGTAAACACAATAGCACTATCCCCGCTTAAACAGGTGCATACGTTGAGTCCAAACTATCTACACCTATATAGGGGTAAGAGTAAGCTGAGCGAAGCACAATATAGCCTTTTCCTCTGCTGTAGTAGGTCATTCTGGGGACTTGCAGGTATCGCACTGGAAAAAAAAATTAGCTTTAGGGTGAAACTGCTCTCAATTAATATGACAGATGTAAGGTTACACTTGCATAGTAAGATTTGCCACAGGAAAGCGGCTTCCATTCGATGGAAACATACACTGTCACGAGCATCCAGTGAAGTTCCTGATTCCAACAGGAGATGACAGACATTCTTCAGTCCCCTCTTGGCTGCAATATGCAGTGCTGTCCGACCATTCTGAGACAAAAGGCAATGATTTAGCCCGATTGCTAAGCTTTTAGGGACTGAAAGTGGCCTTTCTTTTTCAATCAATCCTGAGTTGTTCCTACAAATGCAAACTGCATTAAACAATAAGAGTGACTTGGCTTGCTGATCATCCATCTAATGTTATCACAAGGTGAATGGACAATGTAGGCCGAGGTGTAATGTAACAAGAGCAATGCTGAGACAAAAAAGCATACTGGTGACAGTTCAAATATAGGATTGGGCTGCCATCACAATGTGAGATCCTTGCGAACAGGCGAGACATTGTATATTCTCAGATCCTTACAAGAAATGGAGCACATCCTAAACAAAACCCTTAGTTGTGAAATTGAAATGTTACATTAGCACCAAAGAAGTGTGTGTGCATGTGTGAGGAGTAGTGTGAATGACTTGTATTGGAATAAATAATGATATCTAGCATTGGGCACTTACAGTTTGAAGACGACCTAGCTCTTCCACCAGAAGTAAGCACAGCTTGTCATCACCTCTGGACACTGCGGCGTCCAACGGGGTGGTTCCATCCTGAGACCAAGCGAAAATACCTTCACCATTCCATTGATAAATGCTTATTTGTAGACAAGCTAAGACTGTCTGTTCATTGCACACCATTCATGTACTGTGCAATAAATTCAAACTCATAGCCATTCATGATCATTTTCTTATTTTTTTGCTCCCGCTTAAAGTGCACAGCAAACTCAAACCTGCTGTGACTTAAAGTGCCTAGCCAAACAAAAAGCTCTGTCGTGACTACTCAACCAATTCCCCAGTTCTAAGCCGCTGCAAAAAAATGAGAAAATGGTAGGTATGACTCCCTCCCAAAACTGATCTCGGCCTGAAATTCAAACTCGTGTGGCCAAGTACAATGAGCCAGGTGAACAAGTGTGACAGTGTAAACTTTGTATCTAATAAAATTGAATGTTCCAAATTTCAGCTCTTCTATATCTCTGGTAGTCACTACAACAAATGAGCTATAGAAAAATCTATGTGCACATCTCTACGTAAGACTTGGCTGGTGTCATGAAGTGGAATATCCCCAGTAGTACCAATGGATATTCTACTCTGGAGCGGATTATTCTCCAAGAATAATATACTCCAGGGGTAGAACTTCCTCCAATGAGTGAACTACCCTCCACAAATATTCTGCTCTGTCTGCGAAATTTCCATTTAGACAAAGGGGCAGGTCATCCAATAGAATGCAATAGTTCTGAATAAGGAACACCCTACAGTGAAAGACTGATGAATTCTTGCTGCCAAACGTTGATGTTTCCAAGTCTAGTCGGTCAGATAGATTAGCTGGGATGGCTTATATATACCATGTCTGCATACTCAATGACTGGCCAGGTCATTGTTCTGTTCTGTTCTTTATTACCCTTCATGAGATGGCCCTAGGCCAGTGGGAGGGAGCTCCAAATAATAATATTAATAGTAATAAGAATAATAATCAGTAATAAATAGTAATAGGTAGTATAATAGTAAATTTCTAATGAGGAAGAAAAGCTATTAGCACCAAAATAGGGTAGTGGAGTGCTTGGGTTGAATTGAAGATATAATAATGTCATGTAATGGGAGGATTCCTTAGAACGATTGGAGTAGTTGCGTAGTTGAATGCATATATCTGAGGTGTTGTCAGTGGTTGAAAGGGCATGAACTGCAAGTGCATTTTGTAGTAAAGAAATGTTATGCAGTTGCAATTTTAAAGTCACTCAGTGTCATTGTGGTGGAATTAAGTGAGTTGGGAAGCAAGTCATAGACTGTTTGGCTTAAGAAAAGAGGCGAGTCTTGTAAACAGAAGACAGTCAAGGCAGAAAGAAGTCAACTGCGCATGTAGGTGATGCATGATTGTAGGACCTACTGCAAAACAGGTTTTGTTCGTAAGCAAGTAATTTCATAAATGTCTGATGCGGACCCTCTGTACGCAATTTTTTTTCATGAACTGTACAAGTACTGAATGTTCCCCTAGTACATTTTTTAGTGTACAATCGATGTTCTTGGCTCAATAAATTTCAGTAAGCAAGATATATTAGTAAATTTTCAAATTTTACGTAGTTTACGAAATTAACTCGCTGATGAACAAAGGTATTTTGACAGTAGTACAGAAGCGGCTTGTGCTACCTTTAGAGAGGATAATTGGTTCATCATGTACTGTCCAGTGAAGGTCATGCAAGATGATAACACCAAGACATTATTTGTTTGAAAGCACGCAATGATGACTGATCATAGAGAACTACTCTACTCAAAACAGGGAGGTTCACTGAGTGATTGTCATGATCTTAGTTCTTTCCTTGCTGACAGAACACCTCCAGTCTCTGATCTATCCTCCGTGATGAATTTACACTCTCTTGCAGACTGCATAGAGCTACGTATACTGCACTATTAACAGATGCATGCGGTTGCATCTACACTGAAAATTGTGTTTCAAAATGCATGCTAATTCCACTATAATGCCGATAATTATCCAAGGCCGTGGCAAGACTGGCCTTATCCAGACTTCTTCATAGTAGTATAGGAAAGGAGGTTTCTGGCGCACTCAGTGAAACCTTGTTAAAATGCTCCGTCAGATCCCCATTAAGATTTAACAGTACTTCGGAGTCGCAGATGTCACCATCGATAGCAGGTACGGCGTCACCTCAATCAAAAGGCATCACCTCGACCTCAAATGAAAGGGCTTTAAAGAAATGTCCTCTACCAAGAAACCAAAGAAAATGAAACGATCTGAATGTCTACAGGCAACCTCACGATCGGCCGGCGATGCCTATTTGAACAGGCTCGAGTGCCTGTTCAAAACATCTGTACCCAAATGCACTGCCACCACCAAGAAGGGACAGTCGTGTAAGTATCGGATCATGAAGGCCAATGACTTGTGCGGTCACCACCAGCCAAGGACACCCACATCCAAAGGGTACTTTGACGGATTCAAAAGGCTGTTCAGAGGCAAGGTCGTGAGACCACCGCCACAACCAGCCTATACCAGAGCCATCATAGCGTTTGAACGCTCTGACGAAGCATACAATATCCGTGTTGCAAAGCGTGTCAAAGATCCATTCAGCTACCTGAATAGCTAAAAGAAAGACGTCACAAAGTTGCTACACCGCAGACTCCCTGAGCTGAAAACATCAAGGTCTTGGCCACGGTTCAGGTTGAGTTCATTGAGCCGGTAAGTGATGAGCCTGTGATTTCTCAGCCGCATATGAACTTCGACGCTTGCACGATCATGAATGAAGCTGAGATCAAAGGTGCGGTGGACAGAGTAGTTGAAGAACTGACTCAAAGAATCACGAACTATCAACGGGGAGGCTCCGGCTGGGTCTTCAACAAGTTGCCATGCTTCCAGGTAAAGATTCACGAGCACATCCTGCTCAAAAGCTCTTCCTATATGGGGATATCTCCTGAGGTGTCGTTCACTAAGGCTGTCATTAACATCAAGAACGAGGACAACAAGTACTTCATGTGGAGTGTACTGGCTGCATTACACCCACAGGATAAAGATCCTCAACGCGTCCCCAAGTACAAACAGTATGAAGGTGAACTCAACTTTGATAGGATCGAATTCCCAGTAGCCCTCAAAGACGTACCAAAATTCAAACGGCAGAATCAAATCCCTGTCAACGTATATGGCTATAATGAAAACTATAATGAAAATGGGATTTTCCTCCTTCACACGACCAAGGCTAGATTTCAGAAGCATGTCGACCTGCTCTACTTCAAAGATGAAGAGAACAGTCACTACTGCCACATCAAGGACTTCAACAGGCTGATGTTCAGCTACAACAAGAACAAGAACAAAAAGCACTTCTGTAAATACTGCCTTCATGCGTTCTGCTGTGAAGAGCTGCTCATCAAGCATGAACCGGAGTGCATGGCAATCAACGGCTCACAGAAGACTTTACTGCCTGAGCTGAAAAAAGATGAATTTGTACCATTGTTAAAATTTGCCAACTATCACAAGGGCTTGAAGGTGCCTTTCATCATCTACGCAGATTTCGAGTCCATTACTCAGCTGATAAAACAAGTGGATAGAGACCTAGAACGGTCATTCACAGACGGCTATCAAAAGCACATCCCATGCGGATTCGCCTACAAAGTCGTGTCTATCAATGACACGTGTACCAAAGACATCGTTATGTATTGCGGTGAGGGCTGCATCCAGAAGTTCATCAAAGCTTTGATACGTGAGAAGAAGCATATTAGAGGCATTCTGAAGACTGAGGAGCCGTTAAGGATGACTCATGAGGATGAACAGAAATTCAGATCTGCCACGCATTGCCATATCTGTGAGGGAGAGTTGGGGTGAAATAGAGTTCGAGATCACTGCCACCTCACTGGTAAGTTCAGAGGTGCTGCACATAACCGGTGCAACCGAGACTATCAGTATCCTCTCCATACTACTGTGGTCTTCCACAACCTTCGTGGGTACAACTCTCACCTGATCATGCAGCACCTCGGTGAATTTGATGGTGAAGTCACATGCATCCCAAACAACATGGAGAAGTACATCAGTTTAAATTCTCCATCGCTGAGAGGTATGCAAAGATTGATAGTGTCAATGTAGACAAGAAAATACAAGCTGAACTACAGACCTTCGCTGATCTGGACTATGAAAGAGATGACGAGGCCCACATACATCATCTCACAAAGATAGGTGGTAAGTTCAAGAAATTAGCTGTATTCAACACACTCATCTATGAACTGGCAGTGGAAGAGGTGAAACAATTCATCTGCGAATATCTCCGATCCAAAGATTGATTTAACGTGTTTTATCACAAGTTTACCGGGAAGGAGATGGAGAAGAAGGTAAGCTGGTATACCTTGAGGTTTATTGACAGCCTACAATTCATGAACTCCTCTCTCGCAAACCTAGTGAAAAACCTGAAGGTGTCGGGTATGGGCAGCTTCAAACACACCTGCAATGAATTCCCTAACCCAGAAACCCTCAAGCTCCTCACTAGAAAAGGTGTCTATCTGTATGACTGCATGAACGGCTTCGAACGGTTTGAAGAAACGTGACTACCACCACAGACGGCGTTCTACAGCCAAATCAACAATGAGAACATCAGTGATGGAGACTACGAGCATGCCAAGACTGTTTGGGAAGCGCTCGACATCCAGACCATGGGCGAGTATCAGGATATGTGCCTGAAAACGGATGTGCTCCTATTGGCTGACGTCTTCGAGAACTTCCGCGAGACTTGCTTCAGGAACTACAAGCTGGATCCAGCGCATTACTTCATGGCACCTGGATTGAGTTGCGACACTTGCGAAAGAGCTGCGTGACTCTGGAGCTTTTAACCGACATTGACATGCATCTGATGATCGAGAAAGGCATTCACCGTGGCGTCTCCACCATCACGCATCAGTACAGTGAAGCCAACAACAAGTACATGAAATCATACAACGCATCAAAGGACAGCAAGTACATCATCTACCTCGACGTGAACAATCTCTACGGCTGGGCCACGAGTCAACCATGGCCACTTCCTATGAGGGGCTTCAGGTCGGTGGATCCTAAGGATATGCCGAATGTGACAGCAGTACCGGACGATTTACCCAAAGGCTACATTCTCGAAGTCGACCTGGAGTATCCACCGGAACTTAACGACCTGCACAACGACTACCCACTCGCACCCGAGAATGTCCTCATCGAAACCAGCATGCTGTCTGACTACACGAAGACTCTAAAGAAAAGGTTCGACATGGGTAACTCAAGGGTACCCAAGCTGGTACCGAACTTGAACGGTAAAACCAAGTACGTCGTACACTACTGCCACCTAAAGCTCTACCTCTCCCTCGGCATGAAACTGACGAAGATCCACAGGGTCATTGAGTTCTTTCAAGCGTCATGGATGAAGAGCTACATTGACTTCAACACCGCGAGACGGAAAGAAGCCAAGAACGCATTCGAAAAGCAACAAGGTCGGACTGAGCTGCTACGACGACAAGCAGTACATCATAGCTGACGGGCAAACAACACTAGCCTACGGACATGCAGACATCCCCAACCCTCTGAAGTAAGTACAACCACTCCGTGAAGGCAACTATTTCTACCGAGAGAGACCTTTTATTTATACATGTACTGACAAATTATTCCATCTTCCAATACTTCAAGTACTCTACATTATCTACAACTCTACATAACTTCGACATGTCTTTCAATATTTGATGGATCAAGCAAGAACATGACAGAAATCATCGATGAGTTTTCAAGAAACGATGCAGCATGATGAGTTTGCGTGCGTAGCCGGGAGTTATTAACAAAGTCAGCTTCGACTTCTTCATGGCGAGTATCAGTTTCCCGTATTTGAAATAAAATCGCATTTCATGACTGCGCAGCGTCGACTCGTAACGTTGAAACTGCCTCGCCTGCGGTTGTAGCGACTCTCCATGCTTGAAGGCGGGCTGCAGAAAAGGTAAGGGCCTGTCCATACTACGTAATAAGTAGCATGAAAAACGGCGTGCCGTTATCCTGTACGTCACGCACACGTGACAGTCGGTCCACACTGTATTTTCTGGACCCAAATTCACATGTGGTAGTCATGGCAAAAATGGCGGCGTAGGTCACTGTAGCCCTGTTGGAGCGCAAAGTTTAACAACAAAAAAGTTGTTCGATCAGCGAAGAGACTGGAGAGAAAAGTGAATATTTGTTGTCCCTCACAATCGTTCTTCCATTGCCTCTAGTGCTAGAGCAATCCAGATGCCACCCATTCATCTTGCAAATAGGTGAAACGGCCGTTTTCTAAGCATGCCTGGAAATAGTGAGGCCGACTTCCGTCACAGCGATGATGGGTGATCGCGACTTCTTGACACAATCTCTATATCTATTTCCTGAGCATTCTGTTCATCTACTCTGGTTGCTTGTCTCGTTCTTCCTTTTGTACGGGGAACTGCCAGTCAGTATGGGACGGCAGCTGTGGATTTTAGTTTTCCCCACAGCTGGAGTCAGCAGCTCCGCCAACTCGCCATGCAACTTCTTGATATAAACATTTAATTTTCCAGTAATTTCTCTCTCCTTCACGTTCCTCTTCGTAATTCCACCTCGGCTGCACTGCTCCTCGGCCCAAAGGTTGATCAGCTTCTTTTCCAGATCATCATTGAAATGAACTCGAGGCATAGTGACAGAACGTTCCGCAAACTGTCCAAAACACGCAAAACACCTACAAGAACATTCCGCGAGCTGTCCAGACGAAGCAACAACACAACTGACGAGAAAACGAAAGTGAAGAGAATGTGGGAGAAAGCGAAAACGAAAGCAAAAACGCCACATTCACGCGGAAACACGCTTTGTACAGGGGTCCGCGACTCGCGTTAAGCGTAAAAGCCACATTTTGGATTTCGCACCTACGCTTGACAATCACCTTGACAACTTTCATGAACACGCAGCATTCACGTGGTTTTATATCTAGTGTGGACAGGCCCTAAGGAAAAGTGTTCAATGGCATTGAACAAATCCGGCTATAGCGTTATGACAAAAAAGTGTTCAATGGCATTGACTAACCTCAGTGGTGCAAGCGGTTAGTGCGTACAAGTTCCATTCTCAGAGGTGGCGATTTGAAGCGGGTTCAAATCCGCCAGACGCTCACTTCTAGTGTTCAACGCCATTGAACAAATCCGGCTATAGCGTTATGAAAAAAAGTGTTCAACGCTGTTGAACAAATCCGGCTATAGCGTTATGAAAAAAAAGTGTTCACCACCGTTGAACAAATCCTGCCATAGCGTCATGAAAAAAGTGTTCAACGCCGTTGAACAAATCCTTGTTCTGGGGTATCATTTTGCCCTGACTATCCTTCGAGACGTCATGAAAGAACTGAAGAAACTGAATTTCAAGTTCCTCGTTGAAAACTACTTTTGGCATGGCGCAGACTGGTCGCCGAACTGACGGTCCTTTAGAGGTGTAGTGGTGCTGATTGGGTTTACCTGGGATGATTTTAGGCACGCACTTGAAAGTATGGCTATAGACAGTTCCTGCAACTCGTCTTCTGTTATCTCCTCGAAGCTGAGATGTCGCCTTGTGGTATGCAGCACGTTGAGCAAAATATTCGATGACGGTCTGATCATAGACATGTTAGACTTGCAGCGCTCTGTCACAAAATGGGCAAGAGAGAGAGAGAGAGAGAGAGAGAGAGAGAGAGAGAGAGAGAGAGAGAGAGAGAGAGAGAGAGAGAGAGAGAGCGCAGTCGTTTATATAGGTGATTGTGAGTGCAGATGCCACCTTCTCAGCTTTGCGAACACAGCGTCGGTGATGGGAATGATGACCACGCCGTCGGCGATATGAACGACGAACGTGCAAACGACATCAGAGATGACGCCCGTACCTGGTAAGATCTGCAACCTCTCGGTGCTGGCAGATGTGACGCATTCGAAAAATAATTCATGATCGCATCAGAGGAGTAGCGTGCTGGTGTTGAATCCGCAAACAAAAGAAATCTTTCCGTATAATAAAAGAATGTCGATCAGCAAGTTCGGAACGCGACAAGAAGGCTTCGGAAGCGTCAATTTGACGGCTTATGCTCGATGTGCCGATGTAAATGCTTTGCATTAAGTAGACGAACGGATCAATTCTAAAGTCGAAACGATCGAGGAGAAACTCCCAGTTCTCAAGGAGCATGTCAAGGCCGTTGCAAAAATGCAAGGCCTCCGAGGTCCAAGAGGATTGAAAGGCCTGCAAGGTCCCACTGGCCCTCAAGGATCAAAGTGTCACACGGGAACAAGAGACCCAGACATGCACCTTGGCATGGTCAATGATTACTATCTGAACTACATCACCGGTGATGTTTTCAGGAAAAACGGACACCCTGTAGCTTCGTATCCATTTGCTAACATTAGAGGTCCGTGAGGAGACCGAGGACCTCAAGGCCCCGCCAGTCCGATGAATGTACCTGTACGTAGACTCTTGTACAAGAACCTACCTGATATACTCAAGAAGACCACTGATTACACCTTGGCCACACCAGATACTCACTGCACGAACATCAACTACACGCCATCCAAGACTGCTGACGGTAATTATGCATCCAAGACGTACTCGAGCAATCCCTACGGTAACCTTACGTTTTCAGGAAATCCAACCTCGCTCTTCTTTTGTTCTGCATGCAAACTTGATCGCATCTCAAGTCAAGAGACAAACATTGTCAATCTGTTCAGACTAGCCTCTGCCAGACTGATCTATTTTCAAATTGGAAGACAAACGAACGGAGCACAGCTCCAAGTGTATTACAAGTTTCTCGTTGCTGCTGAGGTGTTCCACCAATATTGGTCTGGGTTGTCGACTGATGCTTGGATAAAACTCCGATTGTTAAAAGACCCTTGCCTCACGAATCAGTGGAATTTTGCGGGATGGTTGACCTACCTGACAGAGGGCTCTAAGACAACTGTTCCTTTCACACCTCCCGATACAGTGATCACCCTCACTGAACTTCAGCCAGGGGTGTTTGCTCAAGGAAATCGCACTCATCAATATTTCTCCGCAGTTAGCACCACACCGCTATCCGATCAAGAAGAAGAAGAGCTTGTAGAGTTCTTCCTCACAGACCGAATATAAAACAAAAATAAAGAATAATGGAGATAATCAACTTTGATACTGGAGAGAGCAGGAGTGAAAAATCAAGGAATCACTTTCTTCTCCCTGATTGTCATTACATGCTCGTAGGACCAATGGGATGCGGTAAAACCAACACACTTTGAAACATGCTGCTCCAGTGGATGAGTCCCGATAAAATCATGATCTACACCATTAATCCTGATCAAGGTAAATACACGATGTTAAGGGAGTTTTTCGATTTGATGGAAGACGAAACAGGTCAACATGTTCTAGATATCGAAACTCCCAAAGACGTCATGCCCATGGAGGACTTAGATGATGAAGAGAACAAAGTTATCGTGTTTGACGACATTAAAATCGATAAGCGAAACATGGATCGAATCAAGAAGTATTTTTCACTCAGTTGAAACAAGAATTGCAACTGCATCTACATCTGTCAGAGTTATTATGACGTTCCAAAATACATCAGACGAAACATGAAATGCTTCTGTCTCTTCCCATCGTTAGATAATCGTGATGTCTTAAACATTGCAACCAATCACACAAGAGACTTGGGAAAAGACGAGTTTCAGAGGATTTATCGAGAAGCAACATCGAAGCCTCATCGTTTCATGTGTTTGGACAAAACGGCAAAGCACGTTCCCAAAATGTATCGACAAAACTTTGACGGCTTTTACAACAACTTGACAACATCTCGACAACATCTCAACGATAATTCACAATAAATCTGTTGAAAGAGATGTGAGATGAAAAAAATGAAAAATTTGCTTAAGAATAAAGATGACAGATTTTCAAACAGTGAAAAGTATTGCTGATAGAAAGAAACTCATTGATAAGTTTTTGGAGAATCGTGACAGACTTAGGAAACGAGTGGTTGACGAGAAGATAGGAAAGCTACGATTTCAACGTGAGGTAGTGGTGGAACTGCAAAAGCTGGTAGTGGAACAGCAGAAAAAGTTAGAGGAAGAGCGACAGAAAAAGACCGATGACAGGCAAACCCAGTTGATTGCCAAGCTGCAAGAGAATCAGGAAGCGATCACTGAAAAGTTGAATGATCAGGAACAAGCCCTTCTCCAAAACCTCTTGTTGACACAGCAGCAACTTCTCCAGTTGCAGCAACCTGCTCCGCAACCTGCTCCGCAACCTGCCCTGCAACCTACACTGCCAGGGCTTGCAGCTGCACGTCCAACTACACCAACAGCAAAGTCAAGAACTGACATAAATCCGGATGTTGGATTGGACATAAACCTTTTGAGAGCAATGAATTTGCCAACACTGAGCGAATTGACCACTGTTCCCATTGAACAGATTGAGACCATAAGACAACATATTGCAGCACCTTTGAGAAGTTTGAATGCGCAGAGCAGATGGCATGGTTTCACAGAGCAGAAACGGAAGGAACTAGAGGCTCTGAGGCATTACAACGGTGGTCTCAAGCTGCTCATCCAGGGTAAGAAGGCTGCAATCGTACCAACCAGAACCAGTCAGGGAATCATTAACAAAAAGTCCAAGAATCCCTACAAACTAACCGCTGACAGCTTGTTTGGCAACCTATGGGTAGATCCAGAAAAACTCGGTCAACTGATGTTGGAAGCTTACAGAGAAGGCATGCAAGGCAAGAAAGTGTTGAGTCGAAACATTGATAGACTTTCTAGAATTGATAACGAAACGATACAACTTGAAGAAGATGTACAGTCCTGCAGCCGTCAAAAGCTTCTCTAAGCTCATTGATCTGAGTGGTGAGATGAACCCTCGATCGAAAAAATACAGTGTGGGTCGGGTGTCCTATTATAAGTCTCCTGATGAACTGATGGAAAGACTCGATATTTTAATCGGTTAGAAGCATGGTGGTGTCTCGAGCGATAGATAACGAAATCGTAACCATTTTGGATAAGTTGTTTGTAGATAAGGTCATCACCAAAGGTCAATACAAAAAATTTTTTGATGCCTACATATAAAGATGACGTTTCAAACAACATTGCTTTCGGACAGCAGCACGGCTTTGGCGAGAAGTTCCAATTTCACCGTCTACTTCAGTCATCCGATTGAGTTGGACATTCGGAAAACTTACGAATTAGCTCTCGTCTCGGCCGACATTTGGTACTCGTGGCATAACGTCCATGAGAATAACAAGTCCAGATACCACCCTGATGGTGGTTCTACTTGAATCGATTTAACCCTTCCTGCTGGAGCATACAACATCATCGACATCAATGCCGGCATAAAGCGATTGATCGAGGCGAAGGGAGACAATTCCGATAACATCAGCATCGAGCCTGACTACAACATTTTGAAAAGTAGAATCATTCTAAAAGGGAGTTATCAAGTCGATTTTCAAGACAAAAATTCAAGCAGCAACTTGAGAAGCATCTTAGGGTTCAATTCCAAACTACTTGATAAAACAGCAACCACAACAGTGATAAGCTGGTAGATATCACGAAAATTAATAGCATGTCAATTCGATGCAGTTTGGTGAACAGTTCCTATATCAACGGAAGGCAGATGGACATCATTCATTCATTCAGTCCAACTTTGCCCCCTGGGTATCTCATGAGTGTTCAACCTTGGAACTTGATTTATCTACCAATCACAAAACAATCGCAAATATTGCAACTGACCATTCGAATCACAGATCAAAGCAGGAACGAACTTGATCTCAACGAGGAGAGAACGACCTTTTACATTTCATTGAGGGAACAAAAATAATTGTGATATAGATAAAGATGTTGATACATATGTTGAGTGGAAGGAAACCAGGAAAATTGTGGGTTGATCAGGGCACCGAGTTCTACAATTGAGTGTTTCAGGGCCGGTTGAAGGATCACGGTATCGAAATGTACAGCACTCACAACGAGGGGAAAGTGGTCGTTGTTGAAAGGTTAATCGCACTTTGAAAGAGTGGATATGGAAATATTTCAGCACCAATAACACCCACAGATACATCGATATTCTCGACATGCTCGTAAGTCTTTGCAACGCCAAGTACCATCAAAGCGTCAAAATGAAGCTGAAGGTGGCTTCTTTGAACAAGAACGAGGAGGTGTATGTGAACCTTTATTGAAAAGTGGTTAGAGCACCACCGCCGGCCAAGTTTCAAATAGGCGATTGAGTACGCATCAGCAAAAAGAAGCAATCTTTGAGAAGGGGTACACTCCAAGATGGACCAAGGAGATATTCAAGATTGTTGAAGTTCAAAAGACCGATCCAATAACATACAAACTTGAAGACTTCAATGGCGAAAGAACCAACGGTTCTTTTTATGAGGCTGAGCTGCAGAAGACCGAGCAGGACGTGTTCAGAATCGAGAAGATACTGAGAAGAGATAAGAAGAACAGTATGGTCCTGGTGAAGTGGAAAGGCTATGTGCCTCAGTTCAATTCGTGGATACCTGCAAGCAATTTGGAGCATCTGTAAAAAAAAGAAAGAAAAAAGTTTTCTAGATATAATAAAAGAAAGATGAAAACAACAACAACCCAAATCTTGCGCCAACCCATCAACGTCACGGTGAACTTCAAAAGCGACAAGTCCAAGTACGGTGAACTCAACATTAACAACGCTGGTAACCCATACATCCAGTTCAGCGGTGAAGAGTGCGTTATGGATGCTGTGACAAAGTACGGGACTTTTCTAAAATTCAACATGCCACCTGATGTTTGCCAGGCTATCATGAAGATCGAGGATGCGCTCTGCAATGAAGGTTACACTATTAACAGGTGGGTGAAGACTTTCAAGGACCAACAAAGGGTGGAAATCAAAAGATCCCTTCTGTTTGTTGATCTGGATAAGATGTGTGAAATCTACGATCAAGATGGGCAGCGAGTAGATCCCGAACAGATCAAGCAGCACTCCATTCATACCGGCTTCAATAAAGTGAAGTGGGTTTATCAAGATCTTTCGACGGATGACATCTCCCTGAAACTCATTGTGGTACTCACTAAATTCAAGGAGAAAGAACCCATCAACTTACTTTCTCTTCTGTCAGATTCAAATGATGGACTTCTCAAGTGCAAACTCAATTGTTTGAACTCCGAAACCTTCGTTTGATGTCCGTGCTCGCTCGTCACCGATCGAACACCTGTAGACATGGTGGCTTTGTGGTCGTAACCTATTCAACTTATTCTTGAATTTTTTCAATGTCATTGAAAAATAATTCATGATCGCATCAGAGGAGTAGTGCGAGAAGTATGCCCTTTACTATAGGAAGAGCTACTGCTTGCTGGCGAGCCTTTCTTGCTTCTTTCTGTGGTTGTACTCCAGACACCTCACTTTTGTCTTCTCATGATATTCGGCGTCTTGCCAGTATCATTTTCTCATAATCTCAGCACACTGTGCCTTATGCTTCTCCTTGTTTTTCTCGTATCACTCCCTCCAGTAAGCTTTCTTCCTCTCCCTCTTTGCACATGCAGAGCATCGTGGCTTGTTGAAATGATTTTTTTCCATTTGTTCCATTTTTGATTTCTTAGTAGAGGGCACTCCTTTAGACCCCTTTCATTTGAGGTCAAAGTGGCAAAACGCCAAGGTTGTATGGCGTCACCAGACCTCAGAACAAAATTGAGGCAGAGTCCAATTGAATTTGCGGTTGTCACCTATTCAACTTTTTTTTTGGCTTGCAGTTGAAGAAGAGCAACGCGTTGCTCTTTCTGGTGATGCCAGCGCACTGAGACGGTGATGCCAATTTCGTTTCGACGACGCCGAAGTACTGTTAAATCTTAACTGACGGGGCATTTTAACGGGTTTGACCGGGAATGCTTAACAGGGATTTTTAGCAGTGTTTTGACAGCTATATCTTAATGGGGATCTGACAAAGCATTTTAACAGAGTTTGGCTGGGAATGCTTAACGGAGATTTTTAACAGGGTTTGACGGCTATATGTTAACGGGGATCTGATGGAGCATTTTAACAGGGTTTCACTGAGTGTGCCAGAACCCTCATTTCCTATACTACTCTCCAGGAAGGAGAACAACTGATATAATCACAATTTACCGGGGGGATAATCTGCTACAGAGGATGCCGGAGTATTCTGATCCAGAGTAGAACATCCAGGCAAGATAATCTCATAGTCAGGAGTAGATTTTCAAGGGGATAAAATAAGGGGAATAAAGTAAGGGGATAAAATAAGGGGGATATTCTACTCCGTGACGCTGGAGAGGGCTATTGTGTAATGTGTCCACTACAGACAAGTGTACCCTACCACCAGGTCAGTGCAAGAGGCACTGCAGACCGCACATTCATGGTGCATCTGGTGTGGCAATCCATATACAGGGGAGCATGCCAGGCCCTGCACCATCACACTCACATATAAGTTATCATTGATCAATAGATGTGGTTTTAATACCCTACCCTTGATTGATTGATAGCTGAAGCTTTTACACTCTACCTTTGATCAATTGTGATAGAGTAAACATGTTCAAATCCCATGAGCTGGTGCTATATATTTGGTGGCTGAGCAGTTGCACAATGAAACTCTCTGGCTCTGTCCATACCAAATAAACTCAACGAACAGTCACATACCAACTTTCTCCACACAATGAGCAATCTCTATGAGATGTCTGTAAGATTGCCTCTGTTTCAGGGATGTCCACCAGGCTACTATTCATTGGCAATACCAAATACAAGTAAAACACTTCCATCCCTGTCATCTGGTAACATGCATAGCACCGACCCCCCTTACTGTCTTCCTACACCAAATCTTTCTTGAGGAGAAGTATTGCTCCCAAATAGAATATTCATTTTCCAAGTGTTACAATTAGCTATCTGGTCCCTTCAAACTCAACAAGAGATGAAGTACCACTATTGAAGAACTGCTCACAATTTTTTCTGTGTCGACTGTTGCTCCAGCTGCAATTAGATCTGAGCAGACTTCTAAATGCCCATTTTGTGCTGCCATAAAGAGAGGAGTTGCACCATCCTGAGTTTACACACAAACAAACACAAGCATAAGGAAATGTACACAGATGTGCACATTATTTCACCTACCATTTTCAGCCATGTTCATGAAAGGAAACAGAATCAACATGGAGAATTATGACCTTATAAGTCAGCATCGAGTAACTTCCAATCACTTACATAGTCTGGCGTGTCCACCGTCGCTCCCGATGCAATCAGAGCAGAACAAACTTCTAAATGTCCATTTTGTGCTGCAGCATACAGAGGAGTTGCGCCCGTCTGTGTTTACATACAAACAAACACATCCATAACAATTTGTACGCAGTTGTGCACAATTTCTTACTTGCCTTGTTTAGCAATGACCATAAAGTATGGATTCATAGCTGAGACTGAGGTCCCGACTAGCAAATCACAACCCAACCTGCACAGTGTGGCAAGAGTTGTGATGCTGAAGGTTGTGATCAAGAGCCAAGGCTATGAATGTATTTCTTACAACCTTGTCACAACCTCGAAGTGCATGGGTAAGAGGTTGTGATCAGTAGATGGTGCACTGGTAAGGGATTGGGACCAGAAAATAACAACCTCTTACGAGATAAGTGGTTTGTATGGGTGATGTCACATGAGTTGTGAGAAAAGGGGATTCAACATGGATAAGGTTCTTGAATGCATAACAAGACATTAAGTAACTTCCTATCGACATCCACAATTTTGCAGTGATCCCACGTTACATAACAGTGGCTGTCTCCACAACATGTAGGGGATGCACAATAAAAAAAGAATTTTTGCTTGTGAAGAACAGATCCACAACTAAACATTCTGCCAATGAATACAATTTTTGTCATTCCAAAAACAGTTGGTTGATTTCTTTTGCATTATCTTTTCATTACAGTTGAAACGTTCCATATTACTGTTCTTCTCTGCTTTGCTTAGTAGCAACAGAAGATAAGGAAATAACAGTCCATGCATTATCTAACCACAACTAAAGGGTTAAGAAAATTGTGGAAGTTTCCACCTGTGTTACTTGAGGCACTGATAGCAACCTTCTTACTATGTTCCCTCACTGTATCTCTCTTGTCTTTATTGTTCTTAAAGGGCTACTCAACCCAAGACTCAGAATTTTGCCAGATCGTCTTCTTCCCTTCGGAATGTCTCTGCGTAAAGTAGTGGCAGCTGGAGCTGTCACCTTTCGCTGATTGACCAATGGGAGCTGCATAATCGCACCTATGCCTGTGACATAAGTAGTCCCAAGCACCCAGCTGTGCTTCTCTGTGTACATGTAGTTCCATACAGATCTATGTACAATTCCTATGCTCAGAAGCTCTGGTCCAAAATGGAAGAAAGAGGCCACCAATTTCCCATTGGTCGTTGTAGTTCAGCTCAAGTCCACATCCCAAAGGCTGGCTTTCCTTGCTGTGGCATAACCAAAATTCCACCAGGGAGTCGCACAAGTACCCTCCTCCTGCCTCTTCCTACTGGAGTTTGTGAGCATAGGTCTGTACGCAAACAGATGTTCAGTACATGGAGAAGCACAGCTGGGCGCTTGGGACTACTTACATCACAGGCATGGACACGATCATGCAGCTCCCTTTGCTCAATGAGGAAAGGCAGAAACTTTAGTTCCCACTGCTTCGTGCAGAGACTTTCAGCAGGGAAGAAGATGATCTAGGGAAATTTGATTTTGGATTTGAGTTGCCTTTTAAGCTGTCTTGTTTATAAACAGACCAACAATTTTCCAGGTGTTGCAACCAGCCTACCAGTCTCCTTGGCTAACAAAGCCATAATACATTGATGGTCGGAAAATAGGAGATTTCTCAGAATTACCAATTCTGATGTAATACACAAAAGGACTTATTTTCATTTTGGTAATCATCCAAACACACCAAGACTTTGATAATCAACATTGAAGAACTGCTTACACTGCTTACATACTATTTCAGACCACTACATATTGAAAATGACTGCAAGTTGCACGTTGCAACTTGCAAATTGTTGCCATACATACAAATGTGAATGATAATTGTTTAACTCATTTACCAAACAAGTAGTCAGTTGTCAAGCCCAAACAATCCATCAAATGAGTATCTGTACTACTCGTTTCAACCCTAATAAGAACCATCTTGTTTATAAACAACCCAACCACTTTCCAAGTGTTACAACTAGCCAACCAAACTCTTTGTCTTACGAAGCCTTATTACACTGATGGTCAGAAAATAGGAGATTTCTTAGAATTACCAATTCTGATGTAATGCACTGAAAGACTGAACTTCATTTTAGTAATCATCCCAACACACCAAGACTTAGATAACCAGTATTGAAGTACTGCTTACATTAATTGGTGCATCCACCTTGGCTCCTGATGCAATCAGAGCAGAACAAACTTCTAAATGTCCATTTTGTGCTGCAGCATACAGAGGAGTTGCGCCCGTCTGTGTTTACATACAAACAAACACATCCATAACAATTTGTACGCAGTTGTGCACAATTTCTTACTTGCCTTGTTTAGCAATGACCATAAAGTATGGATTCATAGCTGAGACTGAGGTCCCGACTAGCAAATCACAACCCAACCTGCACAGTGTGGCAAGAGTTGTGATGCTGAAGGTTGTGATCAAGAGCCAAGGCTATGAATGTATTTCTTACAACCTTGTCACAACCTCGAAGTGCATGGGTAAGAGGTTGTGATCAGTAGATGGTGCACTGGTAAGGGATTGGGACCAGAAAATAACAACCTCTTACGAGATAAGTGGTTTGTATGGGTGATGTCACATGAGTTGTGAGAAAAGGGGATTCAACATGGATAAGGTTCTTGAATGCATGACTAGACGTTAAGTAACTTCCTATCGACCAACAATTTTGCAGTGATCCCACATTACATAACAGCAGTTAATGTTGTCCATACAACTTGTAGGGGATGCACAATAAGAAAAGAAATTTTGTTTGTGAAGAACAGATCCACAACTAGATGTTCTGCCAATGAATACAATTTTTGTCATTCCAAAAACAGGTGGTTGAAATCTTTTGCATTCTCTTTTCGTTACAGGTGAAATGTTCCATATTACTATTCTTCTCT
This sequence comes from Nicola tetela, assembly GCA_028565695.1. Classification (NCBI taxonomy): domain Eukaryota; kingdom Metazoa; phylum Porifera; class Calcarea; order Clathrinida; family Clathrinidae; genus Nicola; species Nicola tetela. Next base: position 10,812 of record JAOWAW010146071.1, on the reverse strand, counting down.
GCTTTGCTTTGTGAAAACAGATGATAAGGAAGTAACAGTTGATGCATTACCTTAATACAAGTTATTTTTAGGGATTGAGAAAATTGTGGAAGTTTCCACCTGTGTTACTTAAGGCACTGATAGCAACCTTCTCCCTATGTTCCTTCACTGTATCTCTATTGTCTATCGTTCTTTAGCCATCTTGTTCATAAACAGACCAACCACTTTCCAAGTGTTACAACTAGTCCACCAGACTCCTTGGCTTAAAGAGCCATATCATGGCATTGATGGTCAGAAAAGTGGAGAATTCTAAGAATTACCAACTCTGACGTAATGCACTGGAAGACTGAATTTCACTTCACCAATCATCCAAACACACCAAGATTTAGATAATCAGTATTGAAGAACTGCTTACATTAATTGGTGCATACACTGAGGCTCCTGATGCAATCAGAGCAGAACAAACTTCTAAATGCCCATTTTGTGCCGCAGCATATAGAGGAGTTGCGCCGGTCTGTGTTTACATACAAACAAACACATCCACAAGAATTTGTATGCAGTTGCGCACAATTTCTCACTTGCCTTGTTTAGCAATGACCATAAAAAGGAGATTCAACATAAATTAGATTCTTGTACATAACAAGATGTTAACTAACTTCTAGTCGACAGGAAAATTCTGCAGTGATCCTATGTTACCTTGCAACGCTTGTCCACACAATATGTAGGGGATGCACAATTGGAATAGAAATTTTGCTTGTGAAGAACAGGGGCATGGCTAGACATTGTGACATTGAATGCAAGATTTGTCATCCCAAAACAGTTGGTTTAAATCTTTCTCTCTTCTTTGCTGCATGTGAAATGTTCCATATTACGGATCTTCTCCATTTTGCTTAGTGGCAATTGACAATAAGGAAGTAACAGTGCATGTATTATCTAACTACAAGTTAGGGGTTGACAGAATTGGGAAGACTTCCACCTCTGTTACTTGAGGCTCTGATGGTCAGAAAAGTGGAGAAATACCAATTCTGTTGTAATACACTGAAAGACCTAATTTCATTTTTGCAATCATTCAAACACACCAAGATTTAGGTTATCAGTATTGAAGAACTGCTTACATTGTTTGGTGCATCCACCATCGCTCCATATGCAGTCAGAGCTGAACAGACATCTAAATGCCCATTTAGTGCCGCAATAAAGAGTGGAGTTGTGCCGGTCTGAGGTTACACACAAACACACAGAGATGCATACAAATATGTACACATATGTGCACAAATTCTCACCTGCCTTGTTTAGTTGTGACTATAAAAGGGGATTCAACATGGATAAGATTGATGATAGAAACCCTCTATGTTCCCACACTGCATTTTTCCTTTCCTTATTGTTTTTCAGCCCTCTTGCTTAATATGGACCAATCACTTTCTAAGTGTCACAACTAGCTAATCAGACTCGTGGGTCATATAACATTCAGGGTCAGAATAGGAGAGGTTTCTCATACTTACATTTACCAACTCTGATGGGAAAGACTGAAACACTTATTTCATTTAGGTAATCATTCAAACACACTACTAGTTAGATATTGGGCATTGAAGAAATGCACCTCTTTGAAAGCAAACTTTTACAGCGATTCTACACAATCTAGTAACATCATTCTGTACAAGTGCAAAATATCGGGACGCAAAATTTAGAAACATGTGGATTACCACTATTGAATAACTGCTTACATCTTTTGGCATGTTGACCACCACTCCTGATCTTATCAGAGCTGAACAGACTTTTACATTCCCATTTTGTGCTGCCACCCAGAGAGGAGTTGCATCAACCTGAGTTCAAACACAAACAACCACATGAATAAGGAAATGTGCACAGATGTCCTTGTTGTTTCACCTATCATGTTCACTGATGTCCATGCAAAGAAACATAATGAAGGTCATGAGGAAGAATCTTGGATATGTGCATGTATCTAGTTGCTGAGTAACTTCCAATCAAGAGCAAACTCTTACAGTGATTCTACACAACGGAACCTACTAAGGCTGATCGGCACAAACTGCAGAGGATGCACAGTTATAAAAGCCTTCACATGTGTTGATCAGGGGTCTCAGTACAAGATCTGTCAATTCCTACCAGATTTTAAAGTCCGAAATGCAAGGTGTTGGTAGAAATCCTTCACTCCTGAATTGGTCAGTTGTGAAGCATTCCATAATATTTGCTTCATGTTTGTCTGTTCCTGTCAGGCTGACAAAAAAGTGCTGATGCCAACAGATGTAGTTTCATTCAATGATATTGATCATACATTCTTCAATTTTGGTAGTATGAAATGGGTGAATCATCTAGTTCCTTTAGGGCTTCATTCAGTTCAATTCTAGAAGCCGTGACTTGCAGGCAAAATAATTCATGAAATGAAAAGTTTTTTTCTAAACAGTGTAAAAGCATCTCAGGACTTGGCAGGAAGAGTGTTGTGGAGAGCACAGAGTTTTCCTTGCTCTGTTGCCTCTGTTCTGCTGACAATATTTAAACTCTGTGAACCTGTCTGTATCTACCTGTTGTGTGTATGTGTGTAGGTTTGTATATGTGTGTGTGCATTGTAGTGTTTGTATGTGGTGTGTGTGCACGCATGTGTGTGCACTCCATGGATGTCACAAGCCAATGACCTACTGTCGAGAGGCCAGTTGGAAGGGTGTTGGATGGCTGGAGAAAGGCCAACTGACCGGAAAAAAAATTCCACACATTTCATCCATAGTCTACCTTGCTGAAATCATGGTGGGGACGTGAAGGAAAAGGCTCAATTTTTGCAAGCATGCTGACATCCAAACAGCAGCAGACAGTGCAAGAAAACTTAAACCAGGAACTAGGTTGCAACTGGTCTTTGTTCAGTATGCGTGGAATGCACATGGTACAAACCGTATACTATGCAAAAGACCTAAGTCCAAGATAACTGAGGCCAGACATGAAAAGGAAAAAAATGAAGAAGAAATAATAAATTTAGTCTTACTACCCTTGGCCCAAGGGTGGGGATAGGAAAAACCCAGTGGGAATGAAAAAATTGGGACAAAAAAAACCTCATCCTGGACTAGCAAAATACAGTAAGCCATTGGCAGTGGTACAGTGAAAATGCAGGAAAAGGCATAATTTTGGGGCTTTGGACTTTCCAAATGTTCTGCGGGAGCATGCTTCAAACCCCCTAGCAAGCTTGGGCTTTGCCTTTGTATGGCTCCACGGGTTGGGCTTCATGCATGGATGGCTAGGCCAAAATCCTGGTGACAACTCTCATTCGTGGTGTGTATGCGTGAATGTATGTGTGTAAGTATATATGTGTACATAAGCGTGCATATATGCGTGTGTATATTGTTTGTACGTGTATGTGTGTATATGTGTGTTTCGTATAGGAAAACATATGGCATGTCCCAAGGTCTACTTTGCAAAGTGTCTGTTTAGACTACATGTATTTTGTTACACAGTATTGTCAACTTGAGTTTGTGCATGATGTTGATAGGTTACGTTGCAACAATCTCATCCATGAATCACCTGACAAGTGGCTGTACATATGAGTATGTGTATGCAGACATGTAAGTGTGTGTATGAGGAGAAATGTGTGTGTGTGTACGTGTGTGTCTGTGTATGTTGATGTATATCTGTACACATATGTGGGTGTATACAGCTGTATATGTGCATGTGTATGTACGTGTCGCCATGCATTGGTGTATATGACAATGCTGGGTAAACACACTGTGCATAGTTCCCACACGTGTGTATGTGTGAGTAAGTGTGTGTGTATACATGCAGGTGTCTGTCAGCATATATGTGTGTCAATTCAAAACAAAGGGTGTAAGCAACAGAGCACATCTCACACGCAAAAGGACAAGAAGCGAAATGAAAATCACAACAGCAGCGATTGGCCTGTTTTCATCAGTTGATCCCTGCCTGTCTGTACAGAAACCAAAGAAGACAGAGAGAGAAAAAACCTACAACACTACTTGTAGTACAAGACTAAGCCCATTCTGTTTCAGGACCTAATCTAGACGGAAGGGCTATAAGACATGGCAGCGGGTCCCGAGGCCGTACAAGGAAAAGCTAGATTTGAACTAACTCGAAAGACAGGCTTGCACCACACTAGCTATAACTGCAACTGCTCATACGCTGTGTCACATATGAAAGCCACATGCACCACATCATTTGCGCACCTCTCATCTAAGCCATGTCACACATGCAGTTACCTGCATATACCACAGCACAAGTGCCAATTGCATATGCTGCATCACATATACAGTTGGGATCACACAGAAGAGGAGAAAAAGAAAGTTATCAAAATATAAAGAAAATTAATATTAAAATAATAATAATAATAAATAAATAAATAAATAAATAAATAAAACATAAAAAATAAAATGTGTCGTGTGTCCATGGATTTGTGCCACAGTGTTGGGCATGTGTGTGTGTTCATGTACGTTTGAGTGTGTGAGGTGTTATCAGCTGTTGAGTTTGCACTTAAGGGTTCACATCTCGAGAAGTTCAATCCTGCTGTTCTTCTGTTCTTGGTTTTACCAATGAAGAGGATTGACCATTCAGCTAACCTGTTGTGTCATCTAACAATATGCAAAATTATGTGATTTTGTGTGTGCGCGTGTGTGCACACTCGTGCTGCATGTGTGTGTTGGTATCTGTCCTAATAGGCCTTTGATCATGAAGTCATGACATCAGTCATTTTCAACATTTAAATTGGCAAAAGTTTACTTGAGGTTGACATCATTGAGAGCAGGCTTTCTCCATGAACATGTTGTTTCATATAGTCATCTGTTATCATTGACTTCCTATGGAATGACAAGTTGCACAGCTGATCTTCTTAGTAAAGTATTGCCGTCAGCGGTTATTAAATTTTTTGCCTGATGTTGCCAGTGCCAGGTTGAAGTAATTGATATGCAACAGCAAAATATTTATCTCTAGCCATAGTAATTTCCTAAATACTCTTACCTTAAATCCTGGGTGGACATGCTCAGACTGTGTTGTTTTCTCCTGTTAAAGATAAGAGTTCAAAATAAAATAGATGAAACGTTTTGAATGCTCATCTACAATTCAAACTTAGATGACTCAGTGATAATCATTGAGTCACCTAAGCCATCAGTGATTGTCTATGCTGCACGAATTTAGTAGGTTAGATTGAGCTAAGCAAGGTAATCTTCCTGCTTCAAATTATCAGACTATTTCTTTCTTAAATGTCAGCCCACCCAATTCATGCAAAACCAGCCTCATATTGCACCAAAATGCATATTTCAGCAGCTAGAATTTGAAACTTTTTCCAGGGGAGCATGCCCCAGACTGCTAAATTAAAGAGTGTGTGGCCAGGTCAGTTCCAATCCCATTGCATATTGCTGCGGCCCTGTTACAACAGCTTCAAATCAAATTATCAATGCTCACTTGCAATTCTCGAAGCTTCAATCGCAGTCGGGCATTCTGCCCTCTCTCTATCCGTAGTCCACGCTCAGTGTCAGCATAGTGTTCATACAACTCAGCATATTTCCTGCTGGTCTCCTTCAGTTCCCTGCATTTGTCTGTGTAGTCTGTCCGCAAATTGTCATGTTGAGTTTGCAGGAAGATCAGCTGTGGTGGTGTTCCTTTGGGAATTTCATCATCATCATCCCCTTTCTTTGTCTTAAGTTCATGAATATAGTCATCGTAGCTGGAAATCTGCTCTTGGGCAGCCTTCAACTCGGCGAGGTTTTCTTCGTGGTCCTCAGCTAGATGTTGCACCAGCCTGTCAAGTTGGCTTGACAAAAGATGATGGTCATAATTGGCAGGAAGTTTCTTCAGGTCAGACAGGATATCTCTCCATGTAGGCTCAGGCACAACATTACTGTCAATGCTACTTACGCCATAAGTAGACATCTTTTGCAGAGCTGTAAAACCAGAAACACCAGAAGGCAGAGAAGTAAAAAAGAATATGAAGAAACGGAAAAGAAGAAGAGGAAGAAGAGGAAGAAGAAGAAGAAGAAGAAGAAGAAGAAGAAGAAGAAGAAGAAGAAGAAGAAGAAGAAGAAGAAGACTATATATAGAAGGCAAAGAAAGAGAAAAGAGGCCAGACACAGTCTATATGTCATCCCAACTGACTATCTCTACACACCCTACTAGGTTTTACTAACTTTCTCTACATGATTGATAAAATTGTGAAAGTTTTTAGTTGCAAAAATCAGGTAGTATACAGGTTGGAAATGCACTCTTGCACCCTAGAGAAGAACCAAATTGCGAAAATATGTGGATGCGAAACAGGTGAATCTTGCACATAGCAAAAATTGAATGGATGTGAATGTTTCTAAGTTGACAGTATCCAGTGCTATACCGGCAAATTTGAAAGACAAGAGCTGTATAGGGTGCCACAACTAGCTGCTCTTTTGTTCTTGTACACATAGCTGCCTAAGGTAGCAGAGTGAGAGAGACTATACATATGTCGTTTTCTGATTTTTTTCTTCATCCTCTAATTTTTGACAATAAAATGTACCCTACCTCCTCCAGAGCTTGCAGAATCATCTCTTGGTGGCAATGTTGTCATGGGAGCTGAAGGAATGCCACTTGTGGCAGTTTGTTGGTGCGATGCAGGCTTCAAAAGCAGAGGGAAGTCTTGTGGATGCACTTTGTTGCTGTTGTTCAAGCATGTATGATGTCCTGCTGCTGGACAAGGAGAAAGAAAATTTAGTTTTAGCTACCTTGAGCCTCTCTCATTTTCAACACTCACTGACAGTATACTGCAACAGCACTGATATCATTCATAGTATAATTATTATTATACACTCCTGGCCTTCTGGACCACCAAACAAAGTGTGTGTAGTGTGTGATCTACAAGATGCAACTATTATGCTATCCTGTTCAATAAATATGCATGGGCAGACCAATTCTAGACCATGGTAAAGTAACTGACTATAAGGTGAATTCTTCGAAGAGTAAAACAGCATGTTTTCACTTTTTTCTTTTCCCAAGCACTAATGAGTTCATAAGACTTAGAGCATCTTGCTAACCTTCATGCCAATGAGAGAGTGTTTCTGGAGTAATTGGCCACTCTCTTCCTCCTGCTGTGTTAGTTATGGACATCACTTCAAAAGGCTCTGCTTCAGCAAAGGGTTGAGCAAATGCAACCTTCACTTTCTCTGGATTTGTTTGCCAAAGATGCAGGAGATGCTTGGCACTGTGAAATGGAATTGTGAGGATCACGCGAATGCTGTTTTCAGCTATAATACGGACTTCAACCAACTTTTCGGAGATTCCCAAAAGCTGAGCAATCCGGCAGCGAACCAAGGCGTTCAGTGTGATTTTGCGGTCAGACGAGCATGGGCCATCAACTCTCATAGAAATAACACAGAGTGTCTGAAAGCCTGGAGCTGTTGGCAGACGAAGAGCGTGGCCTAGAAAAACAGTGCACACTTCACTGCAAAGAAATAAATTTATAAACTGCCATAGCCATTTTCTGCATCAGTTAGAGGGTAGTTGTTTCATGTGAGTGGGAAGGGGATTTCCACTACCTTTGACTGTTTTGGTCGGTAAATTTTTTATAATGAGTCATTCAGGCCATAGCTGTACATGAACATGTGGCGTGAAACGCCTTTATATGCTCTGACCAAACATGCCACCATGATATTGTTATATTGTTGCCATGCAGTCAGTTTTACCTGGGAACAAAACTTTAGAGTCTTTACAGAGGTTCTGAGAGCATAAACAAACTAGCATCACAAACATCTCAAAAGGAACTTTATGGAACTCTAAAACCAAAAGCACATGGTTCATGCTTTTATCCAGCAAAAAGTAAAATGGCTGCATTACCCTGACCACAACCAGTGACATTATCCAGCAATAATCATGCATAGCTGAACTCTCAACGAACTGCTAGAACGGAGCGAAAGATAGACAGGTAAAATAGATAGATAAAGATAGACTAGTAAAACAGATAAAAGACAAAGACAGCATGGACAACAGATGTTGCCACAAAATGTTAATAGACTTGATAATATTGTACTGCCTCATCTCAGCCAATGAGTGCCCAGAACATCTCCCTCACCTTGTATTAGCTCAATCACTTCAATCTTAACAGTGCCTTCAGGCCAGTCAAGGGCATCCTTCACCATCTCCTCCAGGCACGGAAAGATGTTCTCATTTGCTTGCAGGACGCTCTCATCCAGAAAGAGAGTTACTTTCTGCAACTTGTGAGGATTGGTGATCACAGCTGCAGCTAAAAACAAAACAGGGAAAGATGCAGTTTAGGGCCTCCTTAAATTAAGATGAAAAATTAATGTTGACTTCTTCCCAAGAAAACATCAAGCACTGTTATTATTAAAACACACTGCAGTTGTTGACTTGTCCATGAAGCTCGAATTGTAAGGGGATAATGTACATGTGGTAATAGCAAACCATATTTTTAAAAATCTTTTTATTTTTGTTTAAAAAAGCATTCATAGGAGTGTTGTTGCGAGATTCAAGTCGACTCTGTGATTGTGCCACTACTCTGCTATAGACTCTTCTAATGTATAAGATGTGTTGAAATTCACATACCAACTGGTTCCTCTTTAGGTCTGAAGAATGTCCCCTTCTGCACTTCAGCGTGGCCAAGTCTTCGCAAAGACCCTGCAGTAGCAAATAACTATGTGAAAGTTGTGTTTATGATATTGAAACTTTGTCATTCAAGCATTTGTGAATAAGGACATAAATTAAGCTAAGATTTCCATATACAGTGGCTGCATATGCATGTGACACCACAAAAGCACCGTATGTATAAATAATTAACATAGCCTGTAGTAGTAACCAATGTTAGCAAGGCAGCAAGCACCTGATCCAGCAGAGCCATGTGCATGTCTACTCTGTGGCCATGCCACAACGTACTAATTTTAATAATATAACCACAGCACTGCCACACAGCCGATCAGTGAGATGCTGACCATAAGGCAAGTGCTGAGTGTTGTTCAGACATGTTTGGGATAACCTGACTATTGCAATTCTGCTTTGCTTCATAGCTTTCCTTGGGACAGAATTTTGTATTAAAATGCTTGTACATGACCATGGTACACATAGTTTCTGCATTCTGAATGTGTACAGATAAGTGGCTCTGAGGTAGTTGTGAATGTGTTTGTTTGATGTGTGTTGATCAGATAGTACTCATTATGAACTATCTCCAGGGTTGCCACTATTAAAAGAGGAGAAATCTGATGGGCACTGGCGGACAGTAATTGAAGGGTGAAGCCTGAGCTTTCTAGGGGTGTCCATGGGCATGCCCCCTGGAAAATTTTGGAATTTGAGCTGTCAAATACTGCATCTTTGGATCTCTTTCTTGTGTGCTAGAGGACATACACAAGATGCACACTAATTGTCAGATCACCAAGGTATCGGTCGGAAGATTGGACATCTGAAAGCAAATCGGAGCATTTCCGAAAAATCAGAGCAAGTGGCAACCCTGTATCTCTATTTACCAACTAGAGTTGTCATGGTAACTATTACATTTAGCAAGCTGTTTTAGTTTTTGTCTTAGTTGTGTGTAGATTACTACATGATGTTTACTTGCATTGTGTTGGAGTAGCTTTCATGTTGAACTGTAAGCACTGATAAAGATGCGTTGTCCTGGAGCTTTTCGTTGTTAGTTTCTCTATACGACAAGAGGTGCTTTCTACCACCAAGTCATGATTGGGACCTACAACTGCTCTTAAATACATTTGTACTTACTGATTAGTATCATAATGTAAAAATAAAATTTTTACGGCACCATGATCATCTAGTCTATCAGCTTAGTTACCTGGTTTTCCCTTCACTGGCATGTGCACCCCTGGCTGCCTCATCTTCAATGTAGACGGTTGCCTTCGAACCGCTTTTGACGATTTACTTAGCTCTTGTAGATATGACGCCATAGGCCGTCTGGTGGAAAATTTAGGATGGTGGTAGTGGTAGTGTGAGGAAAGGAAGATTTTTTCAGCGTCACTGGCTGAAACACCTGTACCAGCCGAAGAGAGAACACAATGATGCCACTCTAAAATCAATTCTGCAATGCTTTACCAATTTAAGACCCACTTGAAAAATCAATGCCATAAGTCTGTGCAGACACAATTACAAGGAGATAAGGAGAAGTACATAGGTAACCCATCAGATGGAAAATATATGACAATAATGTGTGACCTGTTTAAAATTTAGCAATACAAATGGAGCCACTGTCCTGCCACCTCAAGTTGGCTACATACACAAACAATAGAAGGGTAGTATAAAAGGAGTGCCCTTATGCTCGACACTCTATGTACAAAGAGGTTATGCTGCTGGAGTATAATGTGTATGTAACACATGTGGGTCTTTTACTGACATGTCAGCCATGACATGCATGGCTGACATTAACACTATTACAAAACTTGGTGATTGATCTGTGTCTGTGTGTGTCAATTTGAAAAGAATGATGTAAACAACACAATACAACTCACATGAACGCAAAAAGACAAGAAGCGAAACAAAAATTACAACAGCAGCAATTGGCCCGTTTATCAGTCGATCACTGCCAGGCTGTACAGAAACCGAAGCGGAGAGAGAGAAAAAAACTTCCAACACTAGTACAAGACTAAGCCCATTTTGTTTCGGGACCTAATTGAGACAGAAGGGCTGTAAGACATGGCAATGGGTCCCAGGGCCATACAAGGTAAAGCAAGACTCAAACTAACTTGAAAGACAGGCTTGCACCACATTATAACTGCAACTGCTCATACGCTGTGTCACGTGTGAAAATCACATGCACCACATCCCACACGTGTGCGCACGTGTGTGTGTGTGTGTGTGTGTGTGTGTGTGTGTGTGTGTGTGTGTGTCAATTCAAAAAGAAAGGTGTAAGCAACA
>JAOWAW010146060.1:0-10427 GCA_028565695.1 Nicola tetela | reverse complement strand
ACCGCCGCCACCACCACCACCACCACCACCACCATCATCTCCAGCAGCATCTCGCGCTGTACGTTCATCGCTACAGTTCTCATCATGAGTTGAGACACCATGTACGCTTTTCCTGGCATGCTTCTGCTTTGCTGAGCGACAAATCCTTGCAATGTGACCCGTTTTTTCACACTGGCGGCATTCCTCCGTGCAAAATCGACAATAGTCTGTTGCAAGATTTTTACCGCAGCGATAATAATGCTTACCCGAACTGAAAGAGTCATGCCCCTGTTTTGTGTGCCGTCTTCCGCGAAAATGTGACACAGCATGCGTCACTGCCTCTGCTGCTTCCTGGGATTTGACAGTGTCTCCTCGGACCAAGGTAGTACTCTTTGCTGCTGACTCCGCAGCTTGTGCCATGTCCATCGCTTTCGCCTGTGTGAGGTCGGCCACAGCAAGGAGATCCCGTTGTATGCGTTCACATCGTAGTCTACACACTAATCGCTCGCGCAGCGCTTCGTCTAGATAGTCTCCAAAGTCGCAATAAGTGGCTAATTGTCACAAGGTTGCTCCATATTCAGCAACAGTTTCGTCCGCAGTCTGCTGTCGCTGAAAGAATTTGAAACATTGAGCGATTGTCGCTCGTTGCTGTGAATAATGCTTCATCAATGCCCTCTGGATGTCGGCAAAGGACGTGTCGGTGGGATTGGTCTGGCGAAGCAGTGACGTAAGGATGTGGTAGGGCTCTGATCCTAGACTAGTCAGAAGTAAAGCTCGTCGTTTTGCAGTATTCGTCACTTCGTTCGCTTCACAATACAAGTCAAATCGCTCCAAGTACTCTCCAATGTCGTCTCTGGAGGCATCAAATTCTTTAATCGTACCAGTTTTACCGGCCGTCCTCGTCGCCAGTTGTGATGTCTTTCCAACTACATGTCCATCACCAAATCTTTATTTGAGAAAAGGAACAAAACGGAACATCAGAGAAAACGGAGCACATGTATCAGGGAGAGGCCTAGGATAGCTATGTAGGCTCTACATATAAATTGAAGCATACACATAGTAGCACATTAAGGTGGATGAAGGTGCACAAGATATCACAATAAACAAGACAAGGGAGCGAAGAAGATCAAAAGATACTTTTGCCATAGCTCTGAGGGTGTGAATGCAAGCAGCTAAAGGTGTCAAATCCGTGCAAGATGTGACATTGCGTTTCTATGCCACGTGTTCCGAGTCACTAATGTATGGACATTATTATGTGATGTATGTAAAATGTTTAAAGTGTTCTGTGAAAGCAGTGATACCTGACATGCACTTACCAAAGGCCTAAGTGACTCGACGGCCTCGTTGCCCTTCTGGTATCATCCCTAACGGCTTAAAGAGTACCAAAAACCTCGAAGAGTACCAAAAACCTAACCACGTAACTACAAGAGACCCTGAAGACAGCAATATAAAAGCCAACACTGATCTAAAGAACGACATTCTGAATTGCTCAGCGCTATATTGGCCTACAGTGGGATTTAGTTAGGGCTTTCGCTTGTTTATGCGTTCGGTCTTCTTACATGCGAAATCAACATGTATAACCCGCAAAGTGATTGCATCATCGTGTTCCTTGCGACGGATCTTTACTTGCACGCAATGCTTTACATTTCACAGAATACACAGCGCTGGTTTTGTGGAATCTGCAAAAAGTGCATCTTTGACTGTGTACAGAGCCTTAAGTGTGTTCGGAGGGGAAAATGCGCAACTGACTCCTGGTTGACCTACATGTTATCATACGTGTTTCTTGCCAACACGCATACAGTGCTGGGAGGATAACGGTGATTCCTGTGCAATTGTCTTGTGAGTTAGCGGCAGAACTTTCCTCGATTAAGGGCCTTCCTTTTACCGCAAAGCCGCTGCTATGAATAGGATCGGTATAATCAGCTGCTAAAGGAATTTGCAGATGGCCTGGCTAAACAGCGTAGCCACATTTTCAACTTGTCCTTGTAGTAGGGTGTTCTTCCTCCCCAGTGGAAACCAGCTGTACTACTGGTTCAGCCCATCGGCAAACAAAAATCGGAGCACAGCAATCAAAGTTCTGCTGACACTGGCCTTGGTTGTAGAGGCATCTTTGTGGCAAGCATGAGATAATGCATGGGCTCGTATTAGCTTAAGAAAAGAAAACGCGCAAAATATTGAGCTCAAGTGCTCCTGGCCGCGGCGTCAAGAAACAGCTTTGGTATTAGGATGATCTACGACATTTCGACCAACTCGCAATTTTTTACCTGTAATCCCTCCGTTGGTCTCTCTAAAATAGGCTTTGAAAGGTTTACGACAGTACACAAAGACCAAAGCTGTTCTTCCCCTAAGCAGCCTCGAACTCATTGGGACGATCTCTCACAGACCCTTCCTCTCTATTCCCGATCACCATTGTCGAAGTTTGTGGTTAAACGATACCATGGCCCGTTCCCTGTACCCAGTCAATAGCTGCGTAAATGCTCTATACCATTGTTGCTCTGTAACTCGAAGGTCTGAGGGGATGTTGTCTGTGAACACTGCGGTTTAGCGGCTTCACCGTCGGGAAAAAATAATGTGGGGTTTCTCCGATTTGCTTCCAACGACTTCTAAGAATTGCTTCTCGTGGTACAAGCGAGACATCATCATGACATTTGGCATGCGCATTTTTGAGGCCATCGTTTCTATGAGGTTATAGAGAGCCAGAAAACGCAGGAGCTAGGCCGTACGAGTTACCGCCAGCGCAGGATTACGTGGTTCAACCATACCTACAGCACGGCGGTGCAGACAAATGCCGGGGGTAAGTTCATCGGAGTTGACAAGCTTTCTCCGAAAGGATCTAAGCTCAGAAAGATCTGTAATAGAATTACAGTCAAGGTTAGTTTTTACAGCTGCATGCCGAATATACTCGCGTTGCTCCAACGCCACAGCGAGCGAATCTGTATCCGCGAACCCAGACTTGTAGCACCCCGGCTAAGCGCTGCAATTGCTGAAATCCATCGCAATGTCCGCTCGATGGTATGTGCCTTACTGACAACATCGTGTATAGTGGGTATATCAAAACTTGCGGCTCCAGCACTCCGAAGGTATACATCCATTCAACTGAAAATATCTTTAAACAAAAATATGGGAACCGCATAACCAGAATTCAGCATGAGAGATACGAGCACAACATGGAGCTTTCAAAGTACGTGTGGCAGCTCAAACGTGAGTACAAAGACTTTGAAATAATCTGGGGGATCTGCGAAAGGTACCGGCCTACCCACCATCGTAAAGGAGGTGTCCCACGTGCCTGGAGGATAAACTTAGGATAGTCAATGCGCTCAAGGACACACTATTGAACAAACGCATGGAACTGATGTTCGAATGCCGCCATCATAACAAGTTCTCTCTGCTGTCTTTTGCCCGTACATTCACCTAGTTTTGTTCGCGGCTTTTTCATGCCTCGGCCACGCTTTCTCATGCCTTCTCCAGCTTCTTCACGCGAGATTTCTCTCACTTGTCACATCTCTGATTGCCCATTCAGACTCTCCATTGCCTACCTAGCTCTACTCCAGTCTATTTAAGTGGCTACCTTTAGTTCTATGCTCTTTATCGATCTGTTTGAGGATTGCCTCAAGAATGAAACTAAGTCACAGTTTAAAGGTTCCATCCTCACGTGTATCAGCTATGTATGTATATTTATTTAGTTTTAATTAATTTAGTAATTTATTTAGTTTTAATTAATTTAGTAATTTATTTAGTTTTTTAATTTTATGTACATACATTGACATATAATGATAGCAAAGCTTTAAAATTTGCTCTTGTTAAAAACGCTCTATGTTGTGACACATGGTAAACATGATACTTTTTCTTTAAAATGCTGTTGTGCAAAAGCAGCAGAAAAAATGAAAACGTGGTTCAACAAAAAGCCTGTTTTTAATTTAGACCAGTAAATAACCACTCCTGTCACGAATGAAAATTGGTTAAATGGTGGGCCGAAATAGTTTTAGAGGGTACATACATCATTAGTTTAACAAAATGTGGAGGACCATGATACTTCTCAATTGCAAGCCCTAAATTATCAGAAATTGTTAATCATTCCCAATGTGCACCAGCAATTCCAACAGTTTACCACGGGATTCTGTGCCCTAAATATCACCCAGTGATTGCTGTGTTTTAGGTCTGACCTTAATTATACTTTCTGTCTGTTATGCCTTTCAGAAAACAACGTGCCAACAATCACTGGCCAGGAAGTTGTCTTTGCAAGAATAGGCCAACTGTTTCATTACGAATTCAATGTTAGCGATCCAGGTGATGTCTTGACAGTGTCCTTAATTGGTGCCAGCCCTCCACCAGCGAATATGAGCCCTCCACCAGGCAATGATACAAGCGGTCTATACAATCTCCAGTTTACACCAAGTACAACTGAAGAATTCAACATCCAAATACAAGTGGTTGACTCACACAATGCCATGGCTGTACTTCAAGTTGTGTTTGTTCTCTGTCCATGTGCAAACAACCAAACATGTTCACCACTACAATCTGGACAAGGCGGCGGTGATGTCAGTTTCATTTTACAAACCTGCTCATGTACTCAACGTTTGTTGCTCTCAAAATGTTAAATCCGTTTATTGATTTACTAGCACTGCTGTTTTCAATTAGGACAGGGACATGCCAGCATGCATATAGTTAGGATGTGGAGGAGTTATCTTTGAATGCCACCTAGGCTCGGAATTGACCAAAATTTAAATTGTTGCCGTTATCCATGGGGAAACTACTGTCTTATTGGAGTTGTTTGTTGGTAAGCACGGTCGATAATTATCAGCGTTTCTTTTCCAGCCTGGTCAGGAGAATATTGCCAACTTGATCGTGATGGTTGCCTTTCCGAAGCTGGGTGCTACCCAGGTGTAGAGTGCGTGGATGTGGAAGCACCAGGGACAGGTGTTATGTGCGGTGCGTGTCCTCATGGACTGACAGGAAATGGCTCAGTGTGTAAAGGTAAGAGCAGTTACTGCATAAGGATGACTGGATTACAGCTGTGCACTATTCTGTTTTCCTTTACCTTCACCGAGTTCATCATTCTTTATAAATGTTTATACAGCCAAGTGTGGGAGATTCGGTCCATGCAGTAAACACCACATGTTTTCTTGATGATGTGTATATTTCAAGTTCCGAGCTATCTTTTAAATCATAACCAAAGGAGTCAACAATGATTTCCGGCCTCTGTTGTACAAGGCAACTTTTGAATTGCCTATGTAAGGTACTCATATTTTTTGAAAATTTTGTTGCTGTCGTAGGCATTGAAACAGTGTCTTTTTTGCTGTTTCCTTTTGTACACTTAATCAGCTTCTTTGTAACCTGCCAGGGACATCTATTCCTTTCAAAGGTCGCTGATCTTTCTGGCAATTTTTTTTGCTTTTAGACATTGATGAATGTACTGAGAACCTGCACAATTGCCTCAGCGTTGAGATATGCCAGAATACGTTTTCAGGATTTAATTGTCACTGTGGGCCTGCGTGCATAGGCAAGTTTCCACTGTTTCAAATGCGTGAAGATTCATTGAAATGTGTTTAGGGAGAAGTGCATATGCCCTTAGTTTGTTTCTTGTAAAGACAAGACTTCTTGAAGTGTGTTGGGTTTGTGGAGCTATTAGGAGATATTGATTGGCCTAATTGTCTTGGCCTTATTGGAGGAACACTTCACACACTCCAGCCAGAGTGAATTGTTATGCAGAATAGAACAGCTATTTTGCTGTTACCAAGTAATCAGCAGGTAATCTAGACAACGGTTTTGCTAAACAAGTACTGTTATTGATTAGCAGAGATAGCTCTGCTGTAAACTAAACACAGGTGTGACACAAACTGCACAAAATCTAAATATCAAGGCATATGTTACCAACAAATAAGCTGAGGCTTATATTTTTGAAGTCTTGCCATGACAGCTTAATTTTCTGGCATATTGTTTTTTTCCTCCACAAAAGATATTGACCCAAACTGCTTCTATATTTTGAAACAGCGGCCTGTCGAGGGGTAACTTGTCAAAATGGCACAGTGTGCCACAGTGCTACTGGTACATGTCGCTGCAAGGTTGGATTTGGTGGACCAAACTGCAGGACCAGAGTGTCAATCTGTACCAGGACTGAATTGCCATATTTCACCTTCTCAACTGATCCAGGAGGTAAATGATATGCCCTTGCAGAGTTTCAAAATGGTGACCTCATAAGCTCAATAGTGGGCATAAATGATTTCATCTGTAACTGTTCCGGAATACCTTAGAGATATTGAAAAGAAGTTGTGACAGTTCAGGTTTCCAGGTATGCAAGTTAATAGAAGAAGGTAGAGATTTACTATAGCAATCATATGGTGAAAAGAGAAAAGCTAAATAGTAAAAGCAAATGAAGAAGAAAAAGAAGAAGAAGAAGAAGAAGAAGAAGAAGAAGAAGAAGAAGAAGAAGAACAACAACAACAACAACAACAACAAGAAGAACAAGGAGAAGAACAAGAACAAGAAAAAAGAAAGTGAAACAGCAACATACTTGGTCATGATACTAGCAGGGAAGACTTTGAAGCAATGAAACTTCCAATATCTTGCCATGGCTAAGAGAGATTCATTTCCTTCGTACAAAATTTTAAATCTGCTCCTGTTTAGCGTATAAACTAGCATTACGTGAATGTTCGTTCTTTCTTCTTCTCCTTAAAACTGCAGTTCCTGAAAACTTCATTGGCTGCTACATGGACATGCCTGCTGATCGGGACCTGCCAGTTCACAAACTCATTGGATGCATCTCCCAAGCTCCATGTCTGCACGTCTGTCGCATTCATGGATTTCCTTTTGCTGCTTTACAGTCAGGCACACAGTGCTACTGCGGCTGTTCGTTTGGACAACATGGCCAAACGCCAACTGCAGATTGCAACACACCTTGCATAGGTAGTGGAGAGACTCTTTGCGGAGGAACAGACCGCAATGCTGTCTATTCCACAGGATTTTATGTTCCATAAGCAAAGGGCATCGTTTTCTTCAACCTTGTGGTCATCAAATCGTAGTAACGTTAGCATACTCAGTGTTGTGCTCCTCACTTTCCTCTTGAATGACTAAACCATTAATTCAACTAATCATCCTTTGGTTTTGTGTTTGTTTGTGAAAGAAAGCCATAGCACACTCATGGTCTTTATCACTTTCAAATTTACTGCAGCGCTGATCCTGACTTCAGATTGATTTCCTTCTTCTACTGTGAAAAGTAGCTCTTACACTCAACTGACTCGAGGTGATTGTGAAAGTCACAGACGGTAACCACGGTGAAGCAGTGGTTTGTGGGCTCTTTATATGGCCAGTGATGAGGAGCCAATTTCCCCAGGAACTATATCAATGATTCGAGGTTTACCAACTGAGGATATGTTGTTACTGATATTCAAAAGATCCTCTTCACACCAGAAAATTTCTAGCAAGGTTTATTGCAACGATGGTATTAATTTGCTCTGATCATCCTCAGGTATTAGCCTCAATAACTAACATGTTTGGGGATGTATGGCTCATGGGATTGGGAGATATTAATTTTATTATGAGTAATGTGCACGGCCCCGTGGCTAAGAGTAATGTAATCGATATCGTTATAAATTTGGCTAGTACTATGGACGATTATTGCCGTTGTCAGGCCCGTGGGGGCTGAGGAGAGCTCCACGGACTATTGCTGCCATCGTCAGGTCCGTAGGGACTGAGGAGGGCTCCACAGACGATTAATTTCTGTCCGTCTGTGTGTACGTGTGTGTGTGTGTGTGTGTGTGTGTGTGTGTGTGTGTGTGTGTGTGTGTGTGTGTCAGAGTCTGTGTCTGTGCCTGTGTCTGTGTCTATCCGTACGCTATGCAACCGCTACTAGCTAGCGTGCGCTAATCGCGTCTTTTTCCCGATCAAAATGTTTGGTAGGAAGGCGTATAATACTTCAACCGAGCCATGAAGCGCAGCTGCTGCTGTTTGTAGTGTATGCCACGAACCGAGGTCTACCTTCGTAAATACATCGCCAGAGCTCGAGAAAAACCCTTCCGAAGCCGTGTGAAAAAAGCGAAGATGAACAAGTTCTAGACGTCAGCTCAGGCTGTGGTCCGCCCATTTCAGGCTTGCTTCTTTGCCTTACCGGCGTAGCAAAATCAAAGTCTGCTGAGCCACTAGGTGGCCGACTCTCCTTAGTCAAACTTGCTCCTTTGCCTAACCGGATAACCGGATACCATAGCAAAATCAAAGTAAGCCTAACCTCTGCCTGGACCGTCTCTCCCCGAGTCGTTTGCCTATCGATCGGAGCGCTCAACATTTGAAATTGTTTTTCTTTGATATCGATAGCGATAGGGAGTACCGGGTCCACCGCTGATTCGATTGCAGCTGTTTCCGTGAGCTCTGAACTTTTGGCGGTAAGGACCACACGACTCACGCACTTGAATGCATGCAGGTGGATTTGGTTCCGCCAACCTACAACATTTCCAGCATGCCGACACTGCGCTTCGTGCATGTAGATCTCCATGGTAGACTGCATGATGAGCTTGAGCTTAAGGAACTCTGCCGCTGTAAACACAACTACAACCTCGTTTCTTCCAACCAATTGCAAAGCCCCTTAGCTTTATTGCAACTTGTAACAACCCGGTCCTAGTCCTCTATGCAATGTAGAGCTTCAATGCACATGAGTGCTTCAATGTGGACATCCGCTTGCGACGGCTCCATGCGCACGCCACTTGTTCCGTGTGTGTGTGTGTGTGTGTGTGTGTGTGTGCGCGCGCGCGCGCGTGTGTGTGCGCGCGCGCGCGTGTGTGCGTGTGTGTGTATGTGCGAGTGTGTGTGTATGTGTGTGTGCGTGCGTGTGCGTGTGTATGTGCGCGTGTGTATGTGCGAGTGTGTGTGTATGTGTGTGTGCGTGCGTGTGCGTTTGTATGTGCGTGTGTGTGCGTGTGTGTGTGTCTGTGTATGTGCGTGTGCGTGTGTGTGTGTGTGTGTGGGTGGGTGTGTGTGTCTATATGTCTGTCCGTCACGCTGCAACCGTCACTAGCCAGCGCGCACTAATTGCGTCTTATTTCCCCGATCGAAATGTATGGTAGGAGGGCGTACTTTCTTCAACCGAGCCATGCAGCACAGCTGCAGCTGTTTCCAATGCATGTCATGATCATGAATCTAAGATTACCTTTCTAAATAAATCGCCAGAGGAGAACCTTTTCGAAGCCGTGTGGAAAACGGGGGGGGAGGAACAAATTCCAGACACCAGGAAGTCCTGGGCCACCACTCTTTGGATTGCAGCTGTTGCCGTGGGCCCTGAACTTTTGAAAAAAATTTTCTCTGATATCGATAGCGATAGGGAATCCCGGTCCCACCACCGATTGGATTGCAGCTGTTGCCGTGAGTTCCGAACATTTGACGGAAAGTGCCATATCGCCCATGCAGTTGAATGCATGCAGGTGGTTTGGGTTCGGCCACGCAACATTTCTGGCATGCCGACACTGCGCTTAGTGCACGGAGGTCTGCTTTAGTCGCGTCTTCAAGATCTACATGGTAAACTGCAGGATGAGCATGAGCTCAAGGCACTCTGTCGCTGTAAACACAATCACAACCTCGCTTGTTCTGAGCAAAGTAGCTTAGCTTTGTTGCAACTTGTAGCAACCCGGTCCTAGTGCTGTATTCAATGTAGAGCTTCAATGAGCTCTTCAATGTGGACTTTGCGTGGCATTAGGCGTCCGCTATATGTAAACCATATGGCCTGCGACGGCTCCATGCGCACGATACTTGTTTGAGCATCAGGGAGAAGGAACGTGAACGCCTTGAGAAAAAGCACATTTCCCATCTCGGACATTCCCTGGCCTTGCAAAGTCACAAATTTAAACAAGTGGCGTGCGCGTGGAGCCGTCGCAGACCACTGATATGCTTTACGTATAGCGGATGTCCTCATTGAAGCACTCGTTGAAGTTTTACATTGCATACACTAGGACCGGGTTTCTACAAGTTGCGACAAAGCTCAGTTGCTTTGGTTGGGACAAACGCGGTTGTAATTGTGTTTGCAGCGACAGAGTTCCTCAAGCTCATGCTCATCATGCAGTCTACCATGTAGATCTTGAAGACACGACTAAAACAAACCTACCTGCACGAAGATCGGTGTCGGCATGCTGGAAATGTTGCAGCTTGGCGGAACCAAATCCGTCTGCATGCATTCAACTGCATTAGTCATGAGGCCCTTTCCGTCAAAAGTTCGGAGCTCACAGAAACAGCTGCAATCGAATCATCGGTGAGCCCGGGACTCCCTGGCGTCTAGAATTTCTTCCTCTT
The DNA here is from genome assembly GCA_028565695.1 of Nicola tetela. Lineage (NCBI taxonomy): Eukaryota > Metazoa > Porifera > Calcarea > Clathrinida > Clathrinidae > Nicola > Nicola tetela. Next base: position 179 of record JAOWAW010146060.1, on the reverse strand, counting down.
CCCTTTTCTTCACACGGCTTATGGCATGCATTACAAACAGCAGCAGCTGGGCTGCATGGGTCGGTTTAAGTATGTACGCGGTGGGCCCGGGACTTCCTATCACTATCAATATCAGAGAAAAACAATTTCAAAAGTTCAGAGCTCACGGCAACAGCTGCAATCGAATCAGCGGTGGGCCC
>JAOWAW010146038.1:0-10428 GCA_028565695.1 Nicola tetela | reverse complement strand
GGGGCAGTCAATATCTTCACATTAGTGAGCCCAACCTAGTCACTATGGCAAATCTTACAGGGTATCAAAGGTAATGTAGATGACTTGCCATCATGACATTCCAACTGAGATGAGCTAGCCTGATAATTTCCTTTTCCTTTCTAGTGTAACACATACTGTGCTCTCTAGGTGAGCCAACCTGGAATTTAAATAAAATTAAATACGACTGATCTCGATCACAAGGCTTAAATTTTGGTTTGAGTAACAAACGCACATACCCAGAAAGGTTTGTCCAAACTCTAAGAAGGTAAGTAAGGACTTCTCTGCCCGACTCAGTGCAAATAAACAGTCTGACCATTCCATGACTGCTATAAAATGGATGTTAATGGTAACAGTATGGTGTCATCTGCTCCAGAGCTACTAGCTTTTTAAACAGAAGTGCTGTATTGACAATTTTTTTTTTTGATTCCACTGGAAGGCAAGGTAAGGGCTTCAAACGACTGCTATATGGAATACATCTGAAAAACACCAGTAGAATGACCGAAAGTGTTTTACTTGATTTTTCATGTACATGTGCTGGCTCTGGAATAGAGGTCACCTGCTCGAAGCTGGGTCAAAGCGGACTCCTTAATTTTAATTAGTTGTACTTGGTTTGTAAGCAATACCTGATCAAATAGATTAATTTTACATTCTTACTCTGACAGACAGATTCTTTTGCAGACCATTCTCCGGTGGTCTGACAAGTGATTGATCGTTCTCCAGCAAGCTTGTATCCTTCATTGCAAACAAAAGTTACATTATGCCTGGGTACTGGCTTTGTGCCACCGGGTCGAGAATGAAGCGCATTATGCTGTATTTTACCATTTGGGAGTTGAGATAACGCTCTGCATCTTACGTCTGTGAGCAGTAAACGAAACAGGTCTAATTTTCAATTACTTCATACATCGGTATCCACATAATCACTTGGCGAATCTACCACTGAAAGTAGAAGGCTTTCAGATAGAACTCTTACACTATTTATAATCTTTGTCAATTTGCAGAAATAAACACTATTATTGTTCAAAATATTTCGAAAGACCGCTGAGCCAAGAGATTCATAATCAATCAATTCTTTTTCACTTTTAACCGGCTGTAGCGCACAGCTCACTTGAACATGTATATGTTGCAGATGTAGGCTACGCCATAGTTGAGTAGCTACTCAGTCAATATGGGACCATTCTGAGCGTAAGTACAAAGTTCGCCATGAAGCCATTTCTTCTGAACTGGCAGATTGATGAAGCTGTTTATAAAATTACGATTTTCGTTCAGGGCCCGGTGGTTTGTCACCGCAGCTTCAATTCGACCGCTGTGCGCTTCAAGCCGGTAGAAAATGATTTTCTGTTTATTTAATGTTTAAAATTTGGCAATGCCACATGACTTTGTCCTTATGTGTGTTTTCCTGAAAAGTGGCATCAACCAGATTAGTTTGGGATAAAGCGGCATAGCAGGGATGGACTACTAAGTGGCTATTTTTGGAGTGGTGGTAGAGCCAAGAAGCACAAGCCAGCATCCTCTCCAGAAAATTATTTACAATTTATGAATGTGAAACCCAAAACACTGAAAATTAAGGGCACTTTAAAGTAAACATCACGTTTAAAGACAGGAGAAGAGAGGATTTCCATAAGACTCTGCTGCCAATAATAATTATTAAATTCTTGTGCTACAAAACCTGGTACACCCCGTCTGCGGATAAGCACGGATGCTGTCTACTAATTAGTTAACATCCTGCCATGTACATCAAATTCTGTCTATGTGAATGGGTATCTATCTTTGGGCAATCATGTGGAGCATGCATGAGTCCTTCGTCTTCTTTCCTTTTGAGGACTTTACATTATGTAAATCTTGTGGCAATAGCCCGGTAGGGTTTGTCACTACAGGCGGTATATGGCTCCAAATGAACTCCCAATGCCATCCTTTGGGGGCTTTCGTCAAACACAGAGGTTGCAAAAGTAAACTTACTATTTTGCTGTGTTTGAACGGTGATCGGTGTACTTGGTGAACTGTTGCCTTCACTGTTGGTAGCAACCACTGAGAAGGTGTAGTTTGTAAATGGCATTAGATTTTTAACGACATGTGAAATTCTGTTGTGTTTCTTCAGAGGAAACTGATCAGCTGCTTGTTTGATATCTGTCATTATTTCATTGCCATGTGTTCTCTGAAAGCTGATTATGTAGTGGGTTACAGGTTCATTACCATCATATGGGTAGATCCATTGCAGTGTTACATTGTGAGGGCCAGGAATTGAAGTAACAATCAGTTGATCTGGCTTCTCTGAAATCAAAGAAAGCACGTTGTAAGGCGTAAGCGGGAGATTGATATTTAAGTCAATCCCTGTCTTTTTGTCAAGGCTAGTTTTTGAAAGTCCGAGTTATTACAAGAACAAGACAGAGAACCCTTCAAACCCTGGTGTAATTCTCAGAAAAACTGAAGAGCGAGCAATATCACTTACACGTCTTCTGAGGAAGACATTTTGCAGCGAAGAAAACCACTTGAAGCAGGCGTCACACGCTGATGGGAAAGAAACGGATCCCGAAAACTACTGCTCCGCAAGCTGACCACCAGGTTGACCACACACAAATACATGGTCATGGGCCTGATGCTATTTTCAAAAATACTGTGATGCTTTGACATAACACCAGTACATCAGTACCAGTATTTATGAGATAAAAATATTAAGTTTTGGGAGCCGGCAATTGAGGAAGGGTATAGTTCTTCGCTAAGCTGTACTTCACAATTGGTGGTGCTTTCTTCTTCGAAAACATGGTTCCCACTCAATAGCTACTAGGCGGTAAGATGTACGTGCGCTCTTAGAAATGGTGCCAGACTTACCACGTGTGGTACAGTTGTATTACCTGGATCGAGACATTGCAGACTGGGCCATGCAACCTTGGACGTCCTGTAAGCATGTTTCCCTTACTAGTGACACTGGCTTCTGCGAAGGTCGGTCTCCCTTGGCACGATCCCTGAAGAATTTCCTGTGGGTTCATGTATTGCAGGATCGGCTGTGTATGGTCTAAGGACTAGGGTTCCATGCGTGTGCGACGTGTGCCACTTTTAGAGAGATCTAGATAGTCCACAGTACTGTTTCTTAATGAAGACTAGTGACCTCTAAGCGAGAGAAAAAAATTCCAAGCCTGAGACTAATGCATAAGGCTTCAGGAAAACTACAAGACGCACTAAAGACCGATTTAGAACATTTAGTATGTACAGTTGAACGTGTCCTTGCGGGCATCTGAAATGGACACCCCTAAATTGTGGACAGCTTGTCACAGTCCCTTCGATTTTGTGTGTGTTTTGATACACGCAGACACTTAGAAATGAGGCCACCTGGGAATTACGAAATGAGGACACGTTCAGAGTGCCCAAGGTGTCATTTTATACAGATTTGAACCTGGGAAATACGGACAGGCTTGTGGTTTCCATTTTCACTTCCGGAGTCTTTGTCTTACGCGTGTAGATCGCATGGCACTGGCCGCTCTTCCGGGCGACTTTTGGCCCGCGGCCGAAGGCCAGGATACTTTATTTTAAACAGCGTACACTTTTTTGGTGGTGGAAGTCATGGCACCTTCTTGTCCTGATAGTCCCAGTGCTGAAGGAGAGTATCTGGATGATGTTGAAGAAGTGGAGCCTCCAGTGGTTCGGTTGGAGGTCAGGTGTCTTCCTACCGGCATGCTCTCCACCATGCAACACAGCTAAATTTATAAAGCTTTTTGCCATGGAGAGAGACAACTCTGACCTCCTTACTGAGACGTCAAGCGTGTGCAGCAAGTTGGAGAAAAACAGTATCGAAAACCAGTCGGCAGCGAGGCAAAACAAGATTGATGACTGTTTTGACGCATAATACATGTACATTTACTGTATAGCTCAAAAGAAGCTAATACATTGTTTCCCTACATCATACCGATGAGGTATATTGGGTAGATGTGAGTGCACCTGGGAATTAAGGACACCTCTAAATTAAGGACAGCTAGTCTCAGTCCCTTGGGTGTCTGTAATTCCCAGGTTTGACTGTATTGTTCTCATGTATTGCCATATAATACGTAGCAAGAGCCAGCGATGGTTCCATGCTCCAGCGCCACTTGTCCAGAGCAAGATCCAACAGTCTTTTTGTGAGGAGATTAGGCAGGTGACCCGAAAGGGTTTATGGAATACATCTACGGGGTCTATTTAAGTGTTTCATTGCTTTGCCTGAAACAACACCCCATGTTTTAATTTTAAGCTGTGATGTCTTAGTCAAAGACATTCCCTGAGCCAAAAGAGAAATTGCACCATTTTTGGCTTAACTGCGATCGCTGACATCCATGTGTTGTTGCAGTTCAGTCATTGACTGTTAAAGTGTTCCATTGCCTTCTGCTGATTGAAACTGCCCTTATCCAATTAATGATACTGAAATTTACTTTCAATTAAAGAGGGTATTGCCATAATATCAGTAAGTGGTGCATGTTTTACCTAGTACAAAGAGGTCTACAGTGAAAACATTCTTTCCCACTAGGTTTGTTGCTGCGCATGTGTACGTCCCATTGTCTGATCTCTTCACCTTCCTTATAGTGAAATTTGTGTGAAACTTATTCCATCCAATGATGCTGGTACTAACACCATGCTTCTTCTGTTGACCAAACCTTGTCCAGGACAAGCTTAGGCTTGTGCCATCAACTAAGCATTGAAGAACTGCCTTTTCGCCAAGACGAAATCTGAAAAAGCCTTGAGTTTCACTCACAGGAGGCTCTGAAATTAAAAAAGAACAAACAAACAAACAAACAATAACACCAGCAACCAACAAGCATGGTGCTGCTTGGCAGCTGCCACAATGTGTTACCTGACTTGCTTGTTCTGATACATTCTCTTGGGCATGCACGACAGGTTTAGGTATAGTTTCAGGACAGGTGGAAAAGTCGTGTTTAGTGAGCGTTTTGTTACACTTAAACAGGAGATCACTTCGTCAAACTTCTATGCATATGATTACTACCACAAGACATTCTGCCCTCCGTCCACTCTGTGATACTTACCACGAGTGGGGTTGTACATGCTTAAAAATAAAAATGAAGGCAAATGCAACAGTGATTATGGATGTTTTTCCAATCTAACATGTAGTGCCATCATCCTCCTAATGCTTAATAATATGACCTGTCACAACGACATCACACATCAGAAAGCAGAGATTTACACATCGTAGAATGGCTGTGTGGGAGAATTCAGACAGTTCACATTTTGGGAAAGGATTTTTGTTCTTCGAATGCTTTGCCAATGAAAATAATAACATATATGTCGTACCAAAACAAACTATACTATAATCGATGGCGACTGGCATTGTCGTACCGATGCATTGATAAAAGAAAACACTTCGTAACCTACTTTGACAAACAGGAAGTGGAGCTGACCATTTTCCCTTCTCATTGCACACCAGAACATCACTTGTGCTGAGTTTATACCCAGCAACACAGAGAAATTTTGCTTGGTGCTCATAAACTGGTGTTTGAGTTGGGTAGTATGTGACACTGCCATTCAATAGGTTTGGTAAGTAGTGACATTTCACACCTGTTGGGGAAAGGGAGATCTTGTCATCATTCAGACAGTTGAGAAAAGAAGCCCTTGCTATGTACTCTTATGGTTGATTCAAAATGAGAATTTGTTAGACCAAACGAGTACAAGCATATGATAAAACAACATAAACGTTTTGGAGTTAACTCCATCGTCAGTATGACAAGAAAAGATTAGACAAACACAACGGATAAATCTCAAGTTTACAGCATTACGAACAGTGCGAATTCTTCGAGATGGTGAGGATGCGCTGGTTTGGTAACAGGATGATTGTGAAAGTTTGGATGTGATGAAGTGTGAATAATTGGTGTTAAGCTAGAAAATTAGTGCCTGTGGCTTTGTTTCTTTGGTTAAGTGCCGGTGATGTATGATGGATGTGCGTTGCTTTCATGATGCGCAGGGGAAGCTCGTCCGTGGTTGTCTAAAGAAATGAAGACATGGGCACTAATTTTCTAGCTTAACACCAATTTTTCACACTTTATCACATCCAAACTTTCACAATCATCCTGTTACCAAAACTAGCGCATCCTCACCATCTCAAAGAATTTGCACCGGTAGTAACGCCGTAAACTTGAGATATACCTGTTGTGTTTGTCTAATCTGCTCCTGTCATACTGACGATGGAGTTGACTCCGAAACGTTTATGTTGTGTTATCATACTCTTGTGCTCGTTTGGTCTAATAAATTCTCATTTTGAATCTTTCAGACACTTGCTGATTCCACTGAGATAAAAAAAACTTCAGCACACCCATGTCCAAAACAAGACTGCAGTCAAAATCAAGAGGTCTGTACGTGTTTGTATTTGTGTCGGTGCCTGTGCTTTTGTTTTGTGCATGTTTCCTTCATTTAAAGTGTGAGAGAAGCGGGTTTGAGAAAGGACTTACCGAAAGAATTGCTTGATGTGGCAGTAATGAGAACAATATATTTTAGATAATGAGAAGGAGTTGGTGTCGTTACATGTACCTGCATGCATTTGAATTATGTTTAGAAACTATGCTATATGTTTAGAGATAAATCCTGAAGCTGCTCCGTTAGACGTGTGGGCATAAATAATGCAATAACTCTGACTCTCACCTATTACTGGCTAACAGGCAACACTACCTTTCTTTATAAGTTTCCTGAGAGGACAGGATTCTTTTTTAACTGGTCATCATGCTCGTTTACGTCTGTCAAACAAAAAGTTGATGTTCACCCTTAGACATGCTCTCTTTGCCTTGGTAGACGGAATTAGTCTGTTGCTATAGCTTCACTGGGAATGTATGGAAGAGATACTATGATGTTCAAAGATAACCAATTAAGAAATTACACAATTATGTTTCCTGAGTGTATACAAAACATCATATACTCCTGAGAGTCCGTTCTCCATAATTTCTTTACAAAATTAAAGAGGAAATATTAATACAATCAGTCTCATATGCATGGCACATTTTGACCAGCACAAATTCAAGACAGTAGAACCTTTATACAAATTGCTAGCTCAGTATTGTCTTACGAAGGCAGGGCTGTGTAAAGTTTCGTGGTGAATAATGGCCATTTGAAGTACATTTCAGCTGAACTTTATTTTGTTGATAGTTGCTCTGGTTGAAACTGAATCCACGATTACAGCTGTAATTAGCACTCCATGGATAATATGTAGTTGCCGCTGTTGTCTTATTCCCATTTTGTGGAGGGTCAGGGGCTAGTCCACAGGATCTACCTGGCAGGTAAAAACAAGAACAATAATAAAGAAGACGCTTCCTGAGTTGACACCACATTCTTCAGTGAAAAAGCTCATTTTTCAGCCAAATGTGATTTTCTAAGATTATTATTGTGAAATTAAATAATGTTTATTAAAAGCATGCACAGCATTGTTAAGAATAGATTAACTGTACACATGTTATGCTAATCGCAATATAAGGAAGATGCTGATGACTAACCTTGGCAAGTTTCCTCAAGGAGTTCAAACCTGCCATTTTCCATACAGAAAACTGTCTGCCTTGTGTCCAGTGAATTCGATAGATTGAAGGTAAAACCTTTTCTACAAGTGTATGTGATACCCCTTCCGTAAGTTGTGCTGTTTTGACTAACAGTCATTACTCTCCGCTCAGTTTTGGTCAGGGTTTCTGCATTACATTGAACAGCTGTCAGAAAGGAAACAAATATGGTCTTGCTCACAATTATTCATATACTACTACATTCCAAACATGAACTAAGCTTGCTATCAAAATAATTACAATTGTATTCTTATCAAATTAGTAACACATAAATGTCAGTCCAAAAAGTCAAAGCTTTAGGGAAATGTTTAGAAGTCATCTTTAATAAAAAAAAGCAAAGAAAAACAATAATCTTATGATCAAGGCAGATTGGGATGGAAGCATGGAAATTATAAACTCTTCAAAACCTTGATATCTGTACTAGTTGATCATGATTATGATGGCCAAAGGTGGATTCTTTACAATTCCTACATAGGAAACGCTTGTCTTACTATAACATGTCTCTTCATGTTATAATTGCTGAGGATTAAAAGATACTTTAAGTAGGGACTGCCTGGAATAAACACTCAGTTGTTTTCCTCTCTGTGGACATAGGAGACTCAATGAGCGTTGAGTACTCTTTGATTGCGTCTTTCTTGATGTGAATTTTTAGATAATTTTCCGGTTACACGGATCAGTGCAATGAGTCCACCCTCAATATAGGTAACAATTTATTAGATGTAGGAGTTTGTTTGGAAAACCACTACCCTGCCTTGCCTGCGAAGCACCAGTGGTCATCCTTAAGCAATGCATAGTTTGAAGATAGATGAATAACTTTCTGCATGACTGGTGCTCAGAATGATTTTGATAATATTTTAGGTAATGTAAAATGGTCCGGTCATAGGCTGGCACCATATTGAGAAACTCTACCTTAAAGTGCCAGCAGAATGGTCATACGTTTAAAACTGAAAGAGTGCCTGAAAGTTGTGCTGGCAGTGAAATTGGCCGTAAAAGTTGTTCTGTTGTACACCAAACTTACTCTTGCTTAAAAGGGAAAGCAAATATTGAGCTGTTTAGCATGTAGTAGGTGTCTGTGTCAATGAGTTATAAATTGAAATTCTAACCTTTGCAGGCTGTGGCCCCAATTGTGGGCTGAAACATTCCATTTGCCATACACTTTAATGTTGTAGAATTGAAACTGGGTCTTGTTGCTTTAAATGAGTATCCTGGCTCGCATCTCACAATAACAGTTGATTCAAATGTAGTCCTGAAGAGGTTTTTTCTATTTGAACGGTTCACTCCTAGGTGGTAGCACTGTATGGCTGTAAAGCAGGAGCAAAAACACATAACATTAAGTTAATATATCCAGGCCAGGGAGACAGATTGTGCCCCCGTCTTTTGTTTTGCAAATGATAACTTACAAATGACTAAAATGTTGCTTACCTCTTCATGACCGTTAATCTTATTATTTTTCTTTAAAAAGAGTCGCTTGTCCGCTCAGAGGGTCTAACTAGTTGCCATATGGCAATTGATTTCACGAGAAATCCCACCAATTCCTGCGAAAACAACTTTTCCTTTTTGTGTTGGAGTAAAATACCTCTCCTAAAAAGTTGTCTTATGTTCACATTTCAGATTTTTTCCAGATTTCTTATATTCCCTCTTTTAATCCAAAACATCCCTGGATAGTGGAGGTGAGCTGTATTCCAGATGTTGTCGCATGACACAGTTTGCATTCGTACATCTTGAGGAGTTTATGTCATTTGAACCTCTGAAGCAAGGGAATATTTGCTTTCATATGTAATCTGTAATAATCCTTAAGGCTACTTTATCATTTCATCTGAGTACAAAAACCTAGACTGTGCCTCCAATGGTGGCTGAAAGCGTTACCTTCTTATACCCAAAGACAAAAATGCAGGTGAATTGTGGGAGGCCATTGCCACAGCAACGTAATTTCAACTATGATCTATCTTTTTCTGCTGGTCCGTAATTTTTCAGCACCGAAAAGAAGCCAAACTTTTAAGAATACCTCAAAGACATTCCATGAGAAATTACAGTTAAATCACCATTCAGATTTCCTAATTTCTTACTTTCTCTTGCTTCAAATTGCCAACCTTAATGGTGAAGGCAGTTAGTGAGCACAATTTCTTATATGTAGGTGGCTGTGAGAACTATTAATTGCAGCCTATCTTATCTACTATCTACGCTATCATTTACGCCCTTTTCCGTACTCTGTTGTATCCACAAGTATTATCAGTGACTAAATGTACTAGTACGCACATACCTTAATTTGATTACGTGTTCATTTGTTGCTATGCGATCCGCCACCATTATTTTTCTTGACCAGTCTGACTGACTTGCTCGTGCTCGCGTTCGTCTTGTTTACCCTGCTTATGGTAGTTTTCTCTGCTTTCTTACTTTCTCCATTGAATGGACCCTTGCTTGTGGTTTACGCTAACTTGGATGTGAGATGTATGTTGGGGATTCTGTCACTGTTCTCCTTTAGTTATTCGACATGCTTAAAGAGTAGCTAAAGTGACCCTTCGCTTCCGGTTCAAATCGGCTCGGACACTTTAGTGTCCATCTGGGATGTTTTGCTGGACCTTCCACCATGGCCTTTAAATAATTGGGAGGGCTTCACCGAGTCCGGTGGAGCTTTGTCTATAGTGCAGTGTAATTCCATGGGAAAGCCTTCGATTATCTAATATTTGTTCTTGGCCAATGAACGTAAAAGATATTTCTGCTCTTGAAATGCACAGCGTGCCATCGTTTGTTCGATTTGCCAGTCTTTGCAAATTCCATGTGTTTAATACCGTTTCTTGTACTGGAAAACTGATTTTCAGATGTTCAATGATCTATTTTATGAAAAAAATCCACATGATGCCAACAAATGTAGAACTAATAACAAGGGGCAAGAGAGGTA
>JAOWAW010146016.1:0-10429 GCA_028565695.1 Nicola tetela | reverse complement strand
TCTCTCTCTCTCTCTCTCTCTTTCTCTCTCTCTCTCTCTCTCTCTCTCTCTCTCTCTCTCTCTCTCTCTCTCTCTACTTCAGCTTCTGCACAGACTGGCAGTGATCGACTGATGAACGGGCTAATTGCTGCTGTTCTAATTCTCATTTTGCTTCGTCTTTTTGCGTGCGAGATGTGCTCTGTTGCTTACACCTTCATTTGCGAATTGACACACACGCACATACCCACACAGGTACGCACACACAAGAGAACAAACGCAAATGCGTAAGGCACTAGGGGCACCGTAGGACAGACTATTCTGGGTGTGTGCAAGGAAATGTATAACGGGAAAGAACCGCTGTACGGAGTGGCAAATGGGCAAAACCAACGCAGATGTAATACTAGCTCCCAGACACTGTTTTTTTACCTTAAAATGTTGGGATGTCTGAGCGTCTTCATTAACTGGACTTCGTGCAGAGAATGAGAACGGTTGTTCGGCGATTTACCCAGCTTCAACACCATCAGCTCTCTTGTCACAACATGGCGCACCTACGAAACGAGAGCATTTCCGATGAAATGCACGCTCCCCGATGGCGATACCGATTCGTTTATTAAGCCTAACGGGAAAACAAACCTTGTAGACCTCCGCAAAGAATCCCTCGCCAATCTTTTCCAACTCGAAGTCATCCAGCCTTGTCAGTCCTGTGACAGCTGTTCTCAGAGCGACGCATGTTGGACCACTACTACTGTCACAGTCGGGAAGGCTGTCTCGACGTCGACGAAAGACTTTCTCCAGAGCCATTTCCTTTCCCATTTATTTGAAGACTGGCCAACATCCACATAACTTTTCCTTGGACACCACAAACAGCTACCAAGATACGGCTAACAACAGCTGACTACCAGTTCCCATCTTCGTGATCGCGCAGCAAAGAGAGCAGTAATATGATAATATCAGCTGCAGCCAGAGAACTTGAGGCGCCTGAAAGAATAAGTGAAAGCACCCATGCACATCCAAATCTCAGTCGCGTCAACAACGCCATCGATATCGCTTTGATATCGATCCTGGCCTTTCCCAGCCATATATCATTATATGCATGGCGATGCAGTCCGATCCAAATCATGAATCATCTGAATTCCATTTCCATTCATAGGTCTATAGATCTACGCAACAAAATGGCGCTGCCCGATCTGGCGGCCGGATACCGGTACTATTGGGGGCAACCCCGTACCCTTGAGCAAACTAGGGACTGCGAACCACAACAAGCTAACGTGGCTTGTACTGCTTACTGACGGTAGCAGACGTCGTTTTGCCCGTCGAGAGTTGCGAGAGTCTAGCTTGGTGATTTCACTTGTCGTCCCGGTGGATCCTTCAGTGCTGAAGCCATTTGCCGGCTAAGCAGGCTTAAGCAAGAATACAATGAAGCGCTTATTTGGACACGGTAGAACATTCTGTCGCGGCAGGAAGTTTGCCGCTGAGGGTTACGTTCATGACGTTATGCCATGGAAGTCGACGTCAGCCGAAGGACAAGAAGCCCAGGATCTTCCTTGCGGTTGACACCTGTTCTTACAATATGCTGGAAGAAAGGTGTAAATGTGCTGCTGGGCAAGGCCGATGCTCTCATAAGTGTGCTGCCAATGGGGCATTCCACGCAGGAGATTGGAAGTTGAACATTCTGTGGAGGAGCTACATTTTCAAAAAGTTCCTGATTCCCATCAGAAAGAATTTCGCCCTTTGCCAGAAAGTGATGACACACTTCCTGTAGCTAAGAAACGAAGCATGGAGAAGAGCTGTTTGGTTTGGCTGGGAGGAGAAAGTTCAAAGAGGATCTACAAGCATGCGAGATGTCTATGGTGTTTTGTCAGTATTTTGACCCTGGCAATTCTGATACTGATCCTGATGAGCAGCTGTGGTCTAAGAGAACCCTCCAAGCGCCCAGACCTTGTAAACTGATCCTGTTTTGAGGAGTCGCATTGATGATCATAGGCCAGGTAATCTGCAATATCCATCATCCTTATCAAACATCATAGAAATGATCTACAGTGGTGCTGATAAGCCAACAGCAGAGCAGGTAGCACAGTAGTGTGACAGTGTAAGGAAATCTTTGTGTCGGACTGCTGATGATCGTCTCCGCATCTGCAATAGAACCACAAGACGAGTTTCATCAGCTCTAGTAAAGGACAGTGCCTACCTTCAACTAGTAAAGAGCATTGCCTACCTTTGATGAGTAAAGGACAGTGCTGGCCTACCTTCAACGAGTAAAGGACAATGCCTACCTTCGATGGGTAAAGGACAATGCCTACCTTCAATGGGTAAAGGACAATGCCTCCCTTCAATGAGTAAAGGACAATGCCTACCTTCGATGGGTAAAGGACAATGCCTACCTTCGAGAGGTAACAGACAGTGCCTACCTTCGATGGGTAAAGGACAGTGCCTACTTATAGTTTTCCTCAGTTTGGCTTGTCCACTGCTACGACAGGATAGTAGAACTAGCACAGGCTAACCTATAGCTTTCCAACAATTCCTTTCATCATCCCATATGCTCATCCGGGAATCCCGTGCAGACTGTAGATCGGCTCCGCGCCCCATATCCTTTCCCGGCGTTGAAGACAGTAGAACGTGAGTCGCAAACATGATGTTTGAGCCTTTAGTCAAGTCTTTGTACCGTAACATGCCAGACCCATAGGGTCGAGTTCAATTCTCTAAAGACTCAAACATCATGTTTGCAACTCACATTCTACTGTCTTCAACGCTGGGAAAGGATGTGGAGTGCGGAGCTAATCTACAGCCTGCACAGGATTCCTGGATGAGCATATTGAGATGACGAAAAGAATTGACGGAAAGCTATATAACTTAGCCCGTGCTAGTTCCACTATCCTGTCGTAGCAATGGACAAGCCAAACTGAGGAAAACTATAAGTAGGCACTGTCCTTTACCTGTCGAAGGTAGGCACTGTCCTTTACCCGTCGAAGGTAGGCACTATCCTTTACCCGTCAAAGGTAGGCATTGTCCTGTACCCATCGAAGGGAGGCATTGTCCTTCACTTGTCGAAGGTAGGCACTGTCCTTTACTTGTCGAAGGTAGGCAATGTTCTTTACTAGTCGAAGGTAGGCACTGTCCTTTACTCATTGAAGGTAGGCACTGTCCTTTACTCATTGAAGGTAGGCACTGTCCTTTACTAGAGTTGCTTCATCCACAGACTGATATGTTGAGTGTGTGTGCCATCCTACTGCTTCCAATTTTCGCGTGATTGCCAAAAGATGAGAGATATCGAAGCGCTCTCTGGTTATTCATTTGCTACACACCGCACCACTGTGTCTGTACCAGTTCTTTGTTTTGATCATGACAATGAGGGTGAAGCTCTCAAATGGTACATCAGCTTGAAGACAGGGGATGGTTGTCTGGTGGAGGTGGAAGAAATGGGATTACATGTACACAGTGCTGCCAACTCGTTCAATTTTTTGAAGTGTCCGAAATTTGATGCCTTGTCCTACTGACCGTCCAATGCCCTTGGTTGACCAAAAAGACTTTTTTGTCTTTTTTTTGTGCTGTAAATTATCAGAGGTAGCAGCCTCAACTCAGCAATGCTCAGTGTATTTGTCCACCTGGCAGCATTCTTGGTTACCATGGCAACAAAATAGTCACTTCCTGATCTGTGGAAATTTTCTGGTCATGCCTGGTTTTCTAGGATAAATAGTTGGTGCCACTGCATACATCCAGTATACAGCTATATTGCAGCAAGTCCAGACCGTTTAGTATGTAATTCATCCTGTTAGCCATTATTGGGTCTCCAGAAGGTGAAATACCTTGTGAGCATTACCGGCACTGCAGAATTCTCAGTGGGCCAGAAGAATTCATTTTGTTTAAAGAAGACTGCAGATGGCAAGGTGCAACTGCATAGACAGCACAAGTATTATTACCAAATGCAAGGGCAGATGGCTTGTACAGGTTGATCTTGGTGTGACTTTGTCTGCATATGAAGTACAAAGGAGCTGTTTGTTGAATAGGTCACCTTTGATCAAACATTCTGGCACAGCTGCCTGGAGCATCTGACCTTCTTTGATGACCATTTTGTTTATGAAATTGTGCATCACCAGCTGTGAGCAGTGCCGATTTTTTTTGCCTGCAACGGCTGATTTCACATGCATTTTATCAGCAATTTTTATTTTCATGTTCAACCACTTGCCAGTTATGTCAAGCAGTGCCGTGGAAGTCTGCCCATGATGTATCAGACCTGAACTTACTGTGGCTGAAGCTTCAGTGATCAGCGCTTGCGCAACCGCGACTGCAGTTGCCCAGGCCTCCTCTGCACCTATACCTACCTGCTACTGCTTTCCTACCCAAGCAAAGTACCCTGAACTTAGTCTGCAGTAGAATGCATAGAACTATAATTATATGAACTCACGGTCACTGATGCTGTGTCTTGTGTGGGTATGATCACTAGGCTTACATGATGTAGGAAACAGCAACAGGCAGCATTGATACATCTGAGAGCTGGATACTACTTGTAATAGAGGCACAGGTTCAATGTAACAATTTAGCATGTTCAATTCAAGCTGTTATCATCTACCAGTAGTAGCTTACTACTATTGCACTGAATTTGCAACTTCTATAAATCAACAAAATTTTGGTGTCCTTTAATTTTTCAGCCTCTTTAATATGGCCCTGTGTTCAGCGGCCAAAAATTTATGAATGTTGAAAATTTCCGCCACCATGCAAAGCTCCTGCAATGCCGCAATGAAGGTCTGAAAAGTTTGCAGTGAGAAAAGACCAAAATTTCTGTAGGCCAAAATTTTGTTGATTTACAATACGTGTAAGCTTAGTCTACATGTAATATTTTTGTGATTTCCTGGCATGGGTTGGTGTGGGACATTTGACGGATGGTGGCAACTAATTTTCGCAATTTTCCAAACATTCATTCTAGTTAGGACACAGAAGATAGAAATCATTGAAGAGGAACATGAAGCTAGGCACTATGTTACAATTAGAAAAAAAATGGCAGAAAGAGAACTGTAGTTTCCTTCTGTCTTGTGAAACCAACTATTTTTGGCAGCAACTTACTAACTAAAATAACCAAATTTAGTGATTTTCCGTCTTCAAATCGTGAAACATCATTAAACTGATTACTACAGTTACCACAAAAAAGTTCCAATGAGATGGTAACTCAAATTGTAACATTATTATAACATGGCATTCTGCAGCTATTTTGGCCCGAAACCACTCAAAAAGTCAATTTGGGAAATTCTACGTGAAATCCATATAAGTTTTCCTAGTATCTTGTTGACTTGGTAATTACTTGCAGCATCACAGGGAAGGTTTCAACCTTTTTGAAGAAAACTTTTGCCCAGTTTTGTACTGATTCTAAGAGAACCTGTGCAGCATTGTGAAACAGAAGTGATAGACATGATCACCAGAACCCTCACCATGAAATAGTTTTCGCCAGCCTGACAGTTTTGTCATTTCTCCTTGACCCCTGTTTTTTTTTTAGTCTGGTGGCTAAGTCTCTAAATCTGTAATACTGCTGTCGGACACTTTAGTCAATTTCATTTTTGCCAGGGATGTACTGTGATGATCAGAGCTGTTTTGCAATCGTTTCATGTACATGTATCCTTATCCTAGTTGCCAGTAGTTGGATGTGAAGTGTGTATACTAAAAGTTCAACTTCTTGATTCAGGTTAAGACAGATTTGAAAACATCATCCAGTTTCATTTATTATTCAACTGGAGGATGCCGGTGCATTGCTTTTGACTTGGATACAGTAAAGGCTATGATAATGAATTTTTCAATACTATTGGTGTGGCATTGATTATAACTTTATAATTTTCAGGCAATAATCAAGGGATTTAAAATTAGCCTGATAGACTTCTCAGACTATGTTTGTTTGGCAAGCTAAGATGCCATTGAAACAAGCTCTTTCTTATATCTATCTAGTTGAACATAGACTTTTTGAGTTCACACCAGCAAGTACTGTGATCATCGTGGTGCAAAGGGCAAGTCAGAGCTGCTAAACAGGCAATTGCCATAAGACCCTAGAATGATGATGAGATATAGTATTTAGAACAGATGCTAAGAGTTTGATGTGTGTTGAACTTGAAAAGTGCAAAGCAAATGCTGATAGGATCCAATTCAGTGAAACTCTGGCAACCCTGTGCCGGTTCAGCGAGACCTGGCAAAATGCTGCCAACAAGCTAGTACCGAGGACCCTGGAAAGGGTGGCCTAGGATATTTCCACACAGTAAACTGGCCACTTGCATCATCACAATCAACAGCTGGTCAGGCTTCCTTCTTCTTTTATTCCATCTTCCTGCTCAGTAGTCAGCAGTTCAGCTTACTGGTTTTACTTGAAGTTAACCAGTTTTACTGGTTTTACTTCAGGCTTCACAGTGCAGTTTGTTGTAAAAGTCCTCTATTCCTGGAAACTATCGAAAGTAATAAACTTTCAGAATGTTTATGTAAAGTTTCTGAAAATTAACACCTTCAGAATTTAAAATGAACACATAATACACTTGGTAACCAGTGGCACTAGCTATAGGATCAGTGCAAAGCAAATTCAGAATTTGAAAATGAAGGGGCTCGATTCTTTCTGGAAAGACATAGTTAGGGAAAACCACTCTCAGCACCAGCAGATGCATGTACTTAATATGAGAGAATTTAGGTAATATGCTTCCAATACAAACTTTCAAAATTTACAAATATTTCATGTTTCCAAGACTACCTCAGAGTATGAGCATCACATCTGGCTTAGATTGATGTAATCTTCAATTGATGTATACTGATGCCTTTGATGTAATCACTAGCTAGATCTACTGTATACCATTACTTGGGAAATTATTTCAAATAATTGAAATAAAAATTCAAATGCGTAAAAGTACTCTAGATTGTGCCAGGCAACAGCTTGGTGTCACAAAAAAGACCTATTATGTATCACAAAATAAGCTGGTTTGCCAGACGCATAAACTGTTGAAGCTGACTACAAAAATGTCCCAATTAGCAGCATGGTGTATGTAACAATGTATCTGTATGCACTGTGCTAGCAATCAACTACTATCATAGGCTAGAAAAAAAAACAGCTCTACAGATGGCATATAGGCTGGTTACTATAAAGCTACATGAATGGCACCATCTGCATTTTCACCCAAAACCAGAATTAACATCTTGCACAATACGTTAATAAATTATATATTCATGATGTCATTACTTTTGAATCACTGGTGAAATCATTCCCATTGGCCTTCTTAAGGCATCTGATTTCAAAGTTTACTTCAACACCAGGAGACACTGCTCTACTAGGGTGCTGCCCACGCATCTGTCCAAAGCATCTCAGTTGTAGGCTGGCTATGCCCTGTCACAAGGAAGACTTGATTATGTGCCACAGCAGCCATTTTTCTCACACAAGGCACAAGAAATACCAATGAGAACTGTAAAAAGTAATATGTCTGCAACATCAGCAAAGATGGTTTTTTTTGACCACCAAAAGTACTATACAATTGTAATTAACAGCAAATTTGGAGAGAGAGACTGGCAAAAAAAAGACCAGACAATAAACAGCAATTGATCAAATGAACATAAAGAAGCAAAGAATGATGTATGGTGGACCCTCAGCAGCAAGAGCTGGACATATGTCCATGCAAACACCCACAGCAAAGGAGCTGCCCTTTCTTTGAGGATCTGATCTTGCAAACAGCCACGGATGTTTGAGCCACACACAGCAGTGCTGCATGAATGAGACCACTGACAATGGACATTGTCACAGCAACTGGTACTACAGCATGACTGTCAATCACAAGTCATCCCTCTGTGGCACTTCTCTTGATTCCGTATGCACCTAACAGCAAGTGGTGAATCCTAACACATGGATCAAGACTTTGAAGTCATTGTGGAAACTATTTGCTTCTTCTCTGGAAATATCACTCGAGACCAAGATGACTCAGGTAAGGACTTCTGCTGGACACCCTTCAGCTTTTTAAGGCGTAAAATCTCAAGTTCAGCAATTGCTCTCCTGCGGTCAACGAATGGCTTGGCAAACAGGAAAACACCCCCAGTAAGGCATACCCAAAAGGTCCTGCAAAGAACAACACAACAACACCGGAACAATCTTGCATCAGGTCATGCACAGTCAGCAGTTGTGCCATGGTATTGAACCATTGGGCTATCATCCTGTTAACAGCTGCTGTTTGACAGTTGAATGGCCCTGTTGTTGATTGTAAGAGGACAACAGATGGCCAACTGTAAAATCAAATTAGAAATGCTGACACATGTATCACAAGCGAAATGGCATGAAAAGCTCAATGAATATAAAACTTTGCAGGCAGAGCAATTGAAAACCAGAAGACAGAAGACAAATGTCTTCTTAACACATTGCAAATAATTATCACAAGAAAACAAAGGCCGGAATTTAATTACATGTAAAATGAAAACGAAACGAATGTTCAATGGTTTGTTGAGTTTGATGGTAACGGTGAACCCAAATGGTGACCTTATGCAATGCACAACCACTAAGCTATCGCTATACTGGTACGTCAATCCTTCGGTCGATGTGATAAAACATGAAAAGTGACGACATCCGCTGACATGTAGGGGTGATTCTGAACACAGCTACCTTCTCTGTTTGACTTGACCACTGTTGCCAACAGTGTTCTGCGTGTACGAGAACAGACCAACTTGCCTTCTTTGTACAATATCTGACTCCAATGAAAATGACTAGAGTCAGCTAAGTACATACACTCAAACAAAGAGCTTTGTACGGCTGATAAGTCACTGCATTGCACTTATTCCTCTCCTGTTGTGAAGCTTCCACTTCCTAATTTAATGCCACTGGATTCAGCCATTGTTGGTAAGATATTCTAGAATATAACAGCGATGATATATTCATGATATATTCATAACAAATACCCTGGTCATTTTAATTTTCATTCATCCTAGAGTGAGAATGTCAAGAAGCCGAATTTGTAATGTCAGCATCAGTCGAGCATTCAACAATTACATTTCCCCAGAATCTACAAGATTAGATGCAATAACAAAAAGAAACCAAAACAAGGAATAGTCCTTAAAAATAACAATGTCCTTAAAACTAACAATGGCAGTGAACACGACCTACCAAAACAGCGTCAGCCTCTGAGTGAACCGAACCATGGCTTGTTTCTCAGGACTCATTCGAAGAACGTACCGCTCGAAGCTTGTCCACCCTGCCATTTCAGTGACTTGGAGAATGAAGTGCTGGATAACATAAGCTGCACGACCAAACGGGCGGACTGATAATCTAAGCGCAGAGTGAGATATAGTAAATCCACCTGCCCCCTCGCCTTTAGTCTAATTCCCCAGGATTCGAGCAGACACGTACTCTGAAATAGACTGCTGACAGTGAAAGCAACGCCGTCCTATGCATGGAATATCGGCAGCAGTTTCAGAAATAAACCCTTTTTTTCGCTGCTGCTGCAAGAAACTCAGTCAGGCGAAACAAGTCAACGAAAGAAGCTTCTGCGGCTGTTGTGCGCATGTGCGAGCACGGTAGATCCTCTCCTGTAACAATGGTAACATTTTAAGGAGGTCGAAGATAGTGTGGCATAACGTATTATTGAGATGGTGTTGTCATCCTCTTTATTGAGAAGGAGTTGCCCCAGACACCCACCGCGACTGTTACTTCTGCTATGAGGCCCGTCTTATTGTAAGTTTGTAAATTGTAACCCAACAAAATATCGTCAGCCATTAATTTCGTATGGAAAATTAACCTTTTGAAAACATTTCGGTCTGGGCTGATACATCCAACATCAAGTTCAATGCTTGCAAATTCGCCAAGCTATACATTGACTCAAAGCCCTGCCCTCACTCACTGATCCTTAATGGGGAATCAGTAACCACAGCGACCGTGAAACATCATCTCGGCATAACTATAACCTCCACACTCTCATGGAACGAACACATTGGCTCTATCCTACAGCAAATTGACGGACCACTCACACTGACCAAAAGCCTAGGCTACCGCCATCATCTATCCCCAAACATCATCAGAACGTTCTACCTCGCCTACATCAGACCTCGGTTGGAGTATTGCAGTGCTGTATGGAACAACTCACCTACCGTCTCCTGCTCCGTCTGGAAAAAGTGCAACTCTAGATTGCAAACATCATCTGTCAGACTAACAACCTCGCTTTTCAACTACGATTACGTGAAGCCAACTTGCCTACCCTGGGTTGGAGAAGAAGACTACACCGGCTATTGCTCATCTGGAAGTTGAGTAAGAGCATGGGTCCACCACAGCTACAGTTGCAACTGCCCAAAACAGCTGAGTCTCGCTGCAATTACAACCTCCGCTCTGTACACAGCCTGCAATTTCCTGCTGTCGCTACCAGCCACTTTCTTTCTTCTTTCCTACCTAATGCCATCACTGAATGGAACTCTCTCCCTGCCTACTGTGTAGATGCACCAACCTCCTCCTCCTTTCTTAGAAGCATAT
>JAOWAW010146005.1:0-10430 GCA_028565695.1 Nicola tetela | reverse complement strand
AATAATAATAATAATAATATACACAGAAATACTCATACATATACAGAAAGATCCAGAGATACATGTATACACAAGTATACAGAGCTATACACAGAGATTCAGATATTTACAAAAATCTTCACAGAGATATAAACAGATATAAAAAGACATACACAATATACATGTACATGTACATAGATATACCCAGATTGACACATATATGCACAGATATACACAGTTATACACAGATATACATGGATATACACAGGTATGCACAGATGTAGACGAATATACATGGATATCAACAGGTTTACACAGAAATACAGATATATACACATGTAAACAGATATACACAGATAAACAGAAACAAAAGCAGATATAAAGAGATATTAGCATATATACACAACTATTCAGGGATATAGATCTACACAGATATACACACACGTTTACAGATATACATGGGCATACAAAGAGATAGACAGTTATTGACATATACTGTGTACAGACAGAAAGATACACGCAGATATAGACAGATATGCATAGATATACACAGATATACCCAGATATACAAAGATGTATATACATACATGTAGATCTACACAGATTCACAAAGATATCCAAAGAAATGCAAAGATATATGCAGATGTATGCAGATATATTCAGATATACACAGATAAACCAATTTATAGCCAGATATACATACACAGACATACATGGACGTTAGGGCTGCAGCAAACGTTCGAACGTTTGATTGGATTCATTCACTGCGTAGGTGTTCAAACATTGATTTCTCTACTTTTCGGGTTTGAATGTTTGTCAAGGCATGTTTATTGACTTTATTCCAAATAAAGGCATGTTTTTCCTCCTTTTTTGGTTTGAATTGAGCAAAGAACAAACAATCTCCCTTGTATTCCAAGTTTGATCTCTTCAACTTCTTCTGACGCTAGCTCAATCGCAAAGCGTAGTGTTTGCTTTTTTTATCAATCAAGCCCTGTAAATAGCGCTGAATGTGCATGCAGTCAGAACGTGCAAAACGAAACAAAACATTGCTGTCAGTTGCAGTCTGGTGATTCCGGTCAGTCGCACACTGCCTTCTGATCATGATGCAACACTTGCACGTGTGGCACATTTTTTCAGCTTTTACAGGTTGATCATAGACCCCTGCACGTCATTGCTGCATGCCTTTGAAGACCCAGGTGCAGGCAACAAACGTAGAAGCGTTGCACACATCTTTCAGTTGAGAAAGGATTTGCTCGCTTTTGATAAGCATGGTGGTTCAGCCTTTGTCAAGTGAAATATGGAAATATTTTCAATGGGATGTACTTAGAAGGCATATCTACGAAGGGGAAAGCAACGTGCAAGCTTTGTCCCAACAAGTTCTAACTTCCAATGGTTCGGCGACAAGCAACTTGTGGGCACACGTGCAAGTGCAGCACGACAAACAGCAGATCAAAGTTCAGAAGTCTGAGGGTGGCGAGAGCAGTAAACCCTTGCTTGCAAGGGAATGTTCAAGATGTTCGTTTGGCTAGAAGAATACTCGCTGGAGAACGTTTGTTTGCTACTTTTTGTGTTTGCTGCAGCCCTAATGGACATACATAGACATACAGAGATATACACAGATATGCAGAGACATAAAAAGAAATGGACAGATATACAAAGATAGAGACAGAGATGCAGAGATATACACACATATACACAGATTTACACAGATAAACACAGTAATACACAGATATTCATAGATATACAAAGATATACACAGATACAAACAAACATACACAGCTATACACACATATATGCAGCTATACACAGTTATACACAGATATACAAAGATATACAAAGATTGACACAGGTAGACAGATATAGACACAGACAGACACAGATATGCACAGACATGCACATATAGCCACAGATAAACATGGACAGATAGAGATATACAGAAATATAATAGACACAGAAAGACGCAGATAAATACAGATCGACAAAGACGTACAAAAAAATTCACAGACATACACAGTCATACATACGTATATACCAGCACATGTATATGGATAACCCCAGATCTACTGAGATTTCCACAGATCTACACATTTCTAAACAGATCTGCACAGACATTCACAGGTTTACACAGACCAACACAGCTCCACACAAACCATCACATATCTACTCAGATCTACAAAGATCTACACAGGTATATACAGATATACACAGGTAGACACAGATCTAAACAGATCTACACCGGAGATAGACACCGATAGACACAGATTGAAACAGGCAGACACAGATAGATAGAGATCGATGCAGATAGAGCCAGACAGACACAGATAGACACTGATAAACAGATAGACACAGATCAACACAGACAGATGCAGGTAGATGCATATGTATAACTAAATATATGTGTAAGTATACCTATAAGTAATGTACTAGTATATGTATATCTTTGTATAAGTATATGTATAAATATATGTATTTGTATTTGTACAAGTATAAATATATGTCTAAGTATATATATAAATTTAAGTACATGTATAAGTAAAGTATATGCATATCTATACGTATATGTGTATATTTATAAGTAAATGTATAAGCTATGTATAAGGATATGTAAAGGTATAATTAGCAGTTTATGTAGAGGCATATTATAGAGGTATATGTATATGTACAAGCTTATGTATAAGTGTACGTGTAAGTATCTATATGTATAAGTATAGTATATGTCTAAGTACATGTAGAAGTAAATGTCTAAGTATATGTTTAAGTATATGAATAAGTACTTACAGTACATGTACATATATAAATATTTGTACATGTGTATGTGTATAAGTATATGTAGAAGTATATCATTGCTACTATATAAATTACAACTCCAAAACTTCCTATCTCCAGTTAGAACGATTTTTATTTAAAATGACATTTCGGCCAGGATTTCCCTGACCATCATCAAGTTATTTGGAAGCAGTGCGGGAACGTGTCCACTTTTTATCTGGTGTTGGCTTGAAAGGGGTTTATTATCACAATTAGATCGACACCTTGTACATATCACTTCAGCACCTCGCACTTATCACTCAACACCACCTTCTAACCCTTTCAAGCCAACACCAGATAAAAAGAGGACACGTTCCCACACTGCTTCCAAATAACCTGACGATGGCCAGGGAAATCCTGGCCGAAACGTCATTTTAAATAAAAATTGTTTTTACCAGAGATAGGAGGTTTTGGAGTTGTAGTTACTCTCCCAGTGAGAATCCCAGAATCTCACTATATAAATTGACAGTGCTTGATTCTGGCCGTGCTGTTCTGTGTTTGGATAGGTCCATCGTAACTATGGTGATGTCACAGGCTCCATATGCATATGCATGCCAGTGCATGTAGCCGTGCCGCTTACTCACAGCCGTATAACCATATCAAGTGCAGGTTGTACAAATTTGCAGGAAAACAATCTGACTTGCAGGGAAACCCACATGGATGGTATTGCACGACCACTTACAAAGGAAAATGTCCAATTAGAACTTTGCTCTTTTTTTAGCTTTCAACCTTTGTAAATCCCTGAGCGAGCCTAAAGCAGAAGGAGCTTGAGTGAGAGAAGGCAATCAGATGTAGAATGTCACCAAGAGCGACTGCGTCAGACAAGTGTCAGCAGGTGTGTGACATGCCACGGTATGCATGACTTTCAGTACCCATCGTAAGAAGTACCCGTTGCTTTGCGAAGGGCGCTATCACTTTTTTTAGCTGAATTACTCATGGAATGTATGACTGTGTCATGTACAGAGTGTACAATCTGGCAGGAAAACCCATACAGATGGTATTACTTGGCTGCTTACAGAGGAAAATATGAATTCTAATGCCACCCTTTTTTTTGAACCTTCAATGTAAATCTCTGAGTGAGCCTAGTGCCTAAAGCAACCATGAGTGAGAGAGGGAGCTCAAGCAAGAGAAGGCTTCAATCAGATGTAGAACGTCGCCAAGAAAGCGAGCAACTGCGTTAGCCGAGCATCAGTAGGTGCATGACATGCTATGGCATGCATGACTTTCAGTACCCGTGGCTTTGTGGCTGGCACTGTTACTTGTATATGTAGAGTTGAATCTACTTATAATGAACCTGCTTGTAATGAATTTGTGGTTTTTATGAACATGATACCATGGCTGCATCTAGCTTCAGTCAAAAGTTACCACTTACAATGAACTGCCCTTCAGTTATAATGAACAATCGGACCACACTACTGAATGTACTCTGCTACACTTGCAGTTTTGTCACCACGGGAGTGCGCAGGCTTTCCGCATTGCCCCTTCATGTGGTGCTGTAACTGTGTGATGACACACACACACCTATATGGTAGTGGCTACTATCCATGTAGTAAGGGGCTCATTGTCCTTCGGTGGTATAGCATCAAGTATGAGAGCAGTAGGCATGAATTGGCAACTTTTCCCTGATGAAATAGTTCGTTTAGTAGATAGTCAAACTTGGCCATAAGTTTGGGCCAGCCTGGGGGCCATATTTGATGATATAACTTAGAGAAGGGTGGTGGTATGTACAAGATTTTTCTTTTAAGAAAGTTTCTCTTCCAAAGGAATATCCTCACCAAAAATTGGCCTGATGTGTGCAGTGGAAGTTTGTGTCAGACATAAATAGGTCAGCCGGCCCAAACTTTTGGCCACTATTGTACATGTATTGCAGACTTGTACCGCTGGATATCATCAAGCATCGGACCTCTGTCTAAAGATTGATTCCAAAATGGCAGAATATGTATGACCAGTCCATGTTTAAGTGCATGTGACAGAGCCCGCTCTTGCCAGGTGCACTTTAGTGAGCATGTTTAAAGTTTGGTTCAAATGACAGTGCACAATACCTGATTACAGCTGGCATTAAAGGTTCAGGTCACACAGCGCTTTGTTTTAAACACATTACACTTTTCTGTTCTTTTTCCTTAACAACTACTCGTTTGCTTAATGATCCCCAAATATAATGAGTACCTGGTACAATCGTTTTACCCCTATTTATAAGTATAATCATATGTATATGTAGAAGTATACGTAGAAGTATATGTATCAATATATGGAAACACATATGCATAAGTTTATGTTAAAGTCTATGTACATGTATACTGATACACAGTTATATAAGCATATTAATTTTATAAATCAGGGCATAATTTATCTGGTATCGCATCACAATTTGCAATGCTAAACACTGTAGTTCACGATGTATTTTTGCCAGTGGGTTGCAAAAAATGCAAGACAACTTGCAGGGTGCATACACCATAAATGTAAATGGGTACAGCTGTACGTGCACTGTGTATACTGGTGTAGGCGCTCAATGCTCGTATCCACCTACGCTGAGATTCTAGCCAGGCCACACAAGTTGGCTGTGCGTAGATTTGCAGCACACATTTACTGCATTGTCTACACTGTGTTCTACTATGGGGGCTTGCAGTATCGAAACATACGGATCCAGGTGGTGTTCTGACCTGGTTTAGTACATGTACATAGCCTTGACTAGCCTAGTAGATTCTACTAGTAGCCATACACTACCGGCAGACGTTTGGCACCTATGAACATGAAACTTCCCTCTAATTTGTTTGAAAGATGTTCCTGGACAGCGAGTCAAAAGTCTCCTTGCTCTTTCTGTTCGTTTTTACTGAGTTCTCTTGTCTGTGCGATTGAGCACTACTGAGAAGTGGATCAATGAAATAGAATGGGTTTTTGTCAACAGCAGATCGTCAGGTGTTACTGGTATCTATTACAAGCTGTGCAAGGAGAATGCATCATTCCACCAGGCCTGTCACAACTTTAGCAGTACGTTTGAGGACAGAATGTTCGGTAGTACTAGCCTTGAAAGTGGACAACTTCATGAAGCATTCAGTCAGGCATGCACGTCAAGGCAGTCAACACCTTCAAAAAAAAGTCTATGAGGTTTAATGACATCTACAGAGTGATGCTGCTTGGGAAGCTGTGGCTGGTGCCAACACAGACGATTACGGTCAGGTCATGAAGCTGTTCAAAATAGGGTACTTCTTTTTGCGGAAGAGTTCCCTTTTGCCAAGCTTCCTGCCCAGATAGACCGTGAGAAGCAGCACAGAGTATTACACGGCTCAACGCACAGTACCCCTCACAAATGTAACGATTTTACTGCATTCATCAGAAATGAAAAATTGCTATGCAAACTTCAGAGTTGCTATGCAATTGCCAGATTGTGTAGCAAAAGTTGCCATGCAAAAATTACCAAATAAATTATGCCCTGTAATTATATGTATCACTGTATGTATAAGTATATGCATAAGAATTTATAAAACTAGTTATATAAATGTAGATGAATACTGTATATTTAAAGCATATGTCTAGGTGTACATGTAAGTATCTGTATAAGTATATGTAGCAATATATGTATATGTAGCAATATATGTATAAGTATATGTAGCAATATATGTATAAGTACACATGTATATATATGTGTGTGTATAAGTCTATGTATGAAAATTTGTATAAAATGTGTTTAAGTATAATTATGTATTTGGATAGGCATATGTATATCACACATTTACTGACAGCTCAGATATACAACACTAGAAAGGACATCTCTGCTTTGAAAGACAAGTAAGCATTCTTACCTGATTATGAGGGCAGTACCATCCAATCCTTTTAGAAGATCTAACCACCTTGCCCCACTGGCCATCATCTGTTTAATGTTTGCCATGTATTGTTGCAAGTGCCGTGTTGTCTGTGTCGATGTCTCCTCTGAAAAAGAGAAAGTGAGCAGATAGACCTTTCTCTGGCTGCTACAGTCTGGCATTGTACCAACACAAACTCTTACTCTCCCAAGCCAGAATTTGTCTCCACCAGGCAACTTAGCTATACAAGATAAAAGACATTTCACATTACAATACAAAGAAATACCAAGCTTTAACACACTAACAAACAAGTCAGACAATTCAGCTATACAACACCATAACATACATTTCATTAAAGTCATTGTCATTGTTACAGTAAGTCAAACCAAACATTTAATTCAATAAATATCAATCCTAATTCAGTCAATATTGAATTAAGTTGATAAATAACAAAGTCAACAGAAAAGTCACTAAATGTAGATGCATTCTTTGTGTAGGATTTTGAATGTCCATAATTGGTTACCATGAGAGTCTTCTCTCCACTTCCAAAAATAGGGAGATGAACCACCTTAAACTGAAAAATTTCCTGGGAAGAAACTTGGACTCCCACTTTACCTATATGGAAATTCCTCAAAATGCCATCCCAATTACGTGCCTGGTGTCAACCTTTAAATCAATGTCAACATTAAAGTGAGTCAAAGCCAATATTAAAAGTCAATAAATGGCAGCATTAAAGTTTCAAAAAGCCCATTCATGCCAGGAGAATCATAACTGATCAGTTTTTTTTCATTTTTACTCCAGCTGGGAGTGCACAGTGGACGCAAACCTGCAGTGACCAAGTGCCTAGCCGAATGAAATTCGTGCGATCTTAACCACTCGACCAGTCTGCCAGAACTGAATGGCCATATGCCACAGTATGGAGTAGCAATAATTTACATGCACACACATGCCAAATTCATGTGGATTCGGTCAAACAGAATTCAAAATGAATTTATAAGCTTATCGAATGAGCTCAATGGAAACATTAAAGTCAGCCACGTGGAAAAATCAGTTATTTGACACATCATACCAGTCAATTGACACCTAAAAGTCGATCAATGTCAACAGTAGTCATTCAATATCAACAGTAAAGTCAGTGATGTCTATATTAAAAGTTTGTCATTGTCAACATTAAAATCAGCCAGTTGACACATTAAAATCAGCCATTGACACATTAAAACCAGTTGATTGACACATTAAAATCAGGTGAGTCTTACCTCCGCAGGTTGCACCATCACCAGCAAATTTTTGATTAAAGAGAAATAAAAATAAGTCCTCTTTGTTTGAACAGTTTGCTGTGTTGTGGCAGTTGTGTCCATGAGTTGTGCATTCATCCATATCTTGATTTCCAAAAACATCAGAAACAACATTAGCTGCTGTTGGTAGAAGTTTTTCTCCACCCTCTCTCCATCACACTCACACACAAGTAAGAGAGGCATACAATGTAAGCACTGCTGTTTGGAATTGTGGTACACATTATTGGGAGTAAATAACAGCTGTACTTAAAGAGTGTTTTGCAGATTGCAAAACCATAGTGTATGATCAATCAGCACGAAGCAACAATTGATGAGAAAAAGACACACAGACACACAAATACACACATACACATATGGTACATACACACAAAAGCACACCAAGTGCACACACACACATACACACACATACATACACACATATACACACATGCACACATATACAGAGAGAGAAAGGAAGACCACTATCACTTCACATCAAGTGGAAATGTGCTTGTATCTCTTGCATACAGTGCTGTCTTTGTTTCCCTAAACAGAGTACTTCTCACTGAGTGAAGAGAAGTGAGAAGTCATTGCCTCTAGCCAAACATTCCAGCCTCTGTAATGGGTGTAAGCCATATTATCCACTACTGCGTGTGTTTGCGTGCATGCGTGCATGCATGCATGTGTGTGTGTGTGTGTGCTCTTCATTTCCATGCACAATTCGCTTTCGGGTGGCAAGGTAGGCATTTCAGTGATCTATTTGGGTAGGCAGCATTGCCAGCTAACCTCAGCTGAAACTGTGAAGTGCAGTATACCAGCTTTCCAAAAAAATTTGCCACCACACTTAATCTGCACACAGAATTACAGCACCATTGTGTATGTGTGTATGTGCATACAGTGCATTAGGATGGTAGTGGAATGGAGAGAGATGAGTGAACAAAGGATGGAGGCAAAGGCAAAGAGAGTGAGAGAGTTGGTGAAGGAGGGGAAAAGAGAGAAAGCTGTTTGGATGAGGAGAATTACAATGGCCCCATCACAACCTGGCATGTAATCAACTTACTTCTTTGTTTTTCTTTCTCTCTTGTTGCATCTTCTTCGTGGGCAGTGAGCAAAACGGCTTAGAAAGATCTCCTGCAGTAAGCTCTCCTGCTAGATCATCATCACTGCTTCTTGATAAACCCCACACCTGCCATACATTCAAAACAAAAAAAAAACATGCTTAGGCATAAGATAAAAGAACATTGACCTGAAAATACATCTGGAAACAGACCATTTTAGCATATAGATGGCAACAAATACAGTGTTGCAAATATTTTCATCAGCATTTTCGGTAGCTGGAGGTGTAATTTTGTCAAATTTTCAGTAGCACCAATCTTCAAAAAGAAATTCGGTAAAAAGCCCTGCTAAATTTGGTACTTTCTGTATTGTGTGATCTCAAAGTTGGTAAGAAATTGGCAAAACTTGTTTGTATGATCTGCAAAGTTGCCAGTCCATGGCCTGGACAAACTAGAGATAGGATAAAATGGCTTGTAATGCTTGCTTCCTGCGTGTGGTACATCAGTATAGTCGCAGCACTAGGGGTGCGGCAGTCAAAAAGCCACATGCTGTTTTATTAAGTTGACTATCCATAAAAAAGTGGTAGAGCATTGGTGCTGAATTTCAGTTCATTTTTTACTGATTTCGGTAGTCGGTAAGGAAGGAGTTAAATCAGTAGGTATTGATATTATCAGTAATATTTAAGAAGTGCAAGTGTGAGCAAAGAATAAAAAATGGGAGACAGAGCAAGAGAGTGCTAGAGAGGATGAGAGAGAGAGAGAGAGAGAGAGAGAGAGAGAGACAAAGGGCAACAGAAAGAGAATGGGAGAGGAAGGGAAGGGAGGCAGGAGAGAGAGAGTAAGAGAAGGGGAGAGAATGGGCCGAGAGAGAGAGATGAGAAGCTATAGGGGAGAGAGAGAGAGAACAGGGCAGAGGGCAAGGGAGAGTGTGGGAGAGAAATAGGGAAAGAGAGAGGGAATATATTGAGAGAAAAAGAGAGAGAACCAGAGAGAGATAGAGAGAGAGAGAGGTATATGCATACGAGGAGGCATGAGTGACAATGGTGACCACAGGTTGAGAAACACACACACAGTGTGGTATGACTGTGATTTGATTTCTGATCTTGCAGTTTTCTCATACAGATTGCAAAGCCCATTGGTTACAGACACCAGTAACTTTACATGCAAACTCAGATATAAAGTCAACTTGGTGCAAGTTGTTACATTCTTGAACACATGTATATATATCAAGTAGGCTGAAGGCATCAATGGCACTGCATGAGGACTCGATAAAATTTACCCAAAACAAGGTGTTTTGATGAACATGCAACATATGTCACCACATAAACTTAATCAGTAGAATGATCTGCTACTATGATCTCATCATCCTATTCAACAGCAGCAATCTTCAGAAGATGGTTATTTTCATTGACTGTTTAAAATGAAAGTAAGATTAAGACCAGAAGAAGAAGAAGAAGAAGAAGAAGAAGAAGAAGAAGAAGAAGAAGACAATCAGATATCAACTAGTATACATACCA
>JAOWAW010145994.1:0-10430 GCA_028565695.1 Nicola tetela | reverse complement strand
ATATGTATAAAGATATTAGATGGCGAAGCCAAGTGAAACAGTGACAACAGTAGTAATCCGGTAGACATTGACATTCTCTGAAGCTTTTCGCCTCATTCTTATCAAAGAGTACATGAGGACATAAGAACCAACAAGTGATGACATGATGTTTATAGCAATCCTTAGGCTCAAACTAGACAAGTCAAAATGCACACTTGACACCCACAAATTAAACATTACTATTGACAGGTGGGCAGAATAAACGGTACTAGCGCGAAAACACGCTAGCCATGGGCGTTGCTATATTTACTTATTTATTTATGAATGCCATTTGTCGGACACCGTGAGATTATTGACCATGCCCATTTTCTCTTGAGGCAGGATATAATTAAAAAAACGCACAAGCCAACACATAGAGACGTTTTTGTGGAAACTACCGGCCAGTAAATGAACTTGGTGGTAGCAAAATGTTTCCAAGTGTTGTGATTCGGAATAGCTTTTGACAGATTCCTGTGGACAAAGAAATTAGTGAAAAAGACTAGAAGGCTTTTATAACTTAAGTGCTCAACTTTTTAAACTATCGGTTGTGTGATGCACCGATATCATCCAAGCTACTATAGTCATGTCTTTCCCAGTCACAAAGGGTGTGCCTCCTTGTAAACCTAGATGATATGCTGTTGGTATTTGGGAAAATTTTCTGACCACGTCCAGAACAGGCACAGGGCTGCCAATGGTGCCAAACGTGGCTGTTTTCTTTCGTGGTCTGGCTGTTTGAGGCGGCTGCTGACATCATTGTTTACCTTAGAATAGGCTATTGTCTAAATTGTGCTAAGTGGATTGGACTTGTGCTGATTTTTGTGTGAAATTATTTAGAAAACAAATCAACACATGCAATGTATCCATCATAAATTGTATGCCTCCACTTTCACTGCAGCCAAATTAAACCATCCTCTACTGCTACACAAAAACAAATCCGTACTCAAAGGCCACACGAACACTAGCCAATCTTTTACTGCCCACAACAGACTTGATGATTTCGATCGTCACTTTCAAGTACAACTCTGCCCAACCACACCACACCTATTGCGGTTAATATATTATACACTTGTGATCTCTAGAAATAATGTACCTATCTGTTAGAAGTTGATTCGTATTTCGGTCTTTCCACCTACACAGGTCATTTAACCCCAGGCGCCTGTGAGCAGGTGGGTGCAGCCCAGCCAGGCTTTGCAAAGCAAAATGGTGCCTGGAAATGGCGTTCAATCGCACGGCCCACTCACGCGCACGCATCCACTCGAGTACAAGAACTAATGAAATGTCACAGAGGACTAACACAAATGGCGCTACAAAGGAACATGTGTCTAATAGCAGCTGTGCAGTTCATTTCACCATGATTTTAAGTCAGAGCAATTATGACAGTAATGCTGTGTTACTCATTAACTTGATGACAGAATTTGTGAGTACCACTGATGTTCACGATTCAGCGCCATGGACATACATTGATGGCATGCGAAATGAACCTGCGCAGGAAATGTTTCCGTGGCCATTAGATTGTGGAGAGGGAATACTTACATTCTTGTAATCTCCATTCTTCATGTCTATACCTAAGTTAGAAATATTTACTGCTATTTTCAGGCCCGTAGGGGCTGAGAAGGGCTCCGCGGACGATTAATTCGTGTGCGTCTGTGTTTGTGTGTGCGTGTGCGTGTCCGTCACGCTGCACTGTCACTAGCCAGCGCAGCGCTACTAGCCTCTGTTTTTACCGATCAAAATGTTTGGTAGGAAGGCGTGTATAAGCTTACTTCAACCGAGCCATGCAGCGCAGCTGCAACTGTTTGCAATGTATGCCATGAACCGAGGTCTACCTTTCTAAATACATCGCCGGAGAAAACCTATCCCAAGCCGTGGAAAAAAAAGGAAGAGGAAAAAATTTTGCATGCCAGTTCAAGCCTTGCTCTGCCCAAGTCAAGCTTGCTCCTATGCCTAACGCGATGACCTGGCACAGTAGTATAATCAAAATAAGCCTCACCAATGCCCGGGCTGTCTCCCCCCTGAGTCGTTTGTCTATCGATCGGAACGTTGAACTTTTGAAAGGCTTTTCTCTAATATCGATAACGATAAGGTGTCTCAGGCCCAGGTCACCATTGATTCAATTTCAGCTGTTGCCGTTAGCTCTGAGCTTCGGCGGAAAGGGCCACATGACTCATGCAATTGAATGCATGCTGGTGGATTTGGTTTCGACAAGCTGCAACATTTCCAACATGCCGACACTACGCTTAGTGCACGTAAGTTTGCTTTAGATGCGTCTTCAAGATCTACGTGGTAGACAGTATGATGAGCATAAACTCAAGGAACTCTGTCGCTACTAACACAATTACAATCTCGTTTGTCCCCAACCAAAGCCGCATAGCTTTGTTGCAACTTGTAGCAACCAGGTCCAAGTCCTGTATGCAATTTAATGCAGACCTTTGATGAGTTCTTGAAAATGGACTTTAGCGTGGCATTAGCCATCCGCTATATGTAGACGATAATTATGGCCTTCGATGGCCCCATAGGGACGCCACTTGTGACACCTTAGAACAAAATCTGGCACGGCTTTTATTAATTAAACTCTAGAGAAAAACTGCACAATACATTACGCTTTTGAGATTGACTTACGGCAGATCGTGGTCATGCTCTTCCCGACCAAAGTTGAAGGGGATTCACATGTGGGGAAATCCTTTAAAACAGCCGCTTGGCTGATGATCTCGCAGTTTCCAATTGCAGATGTGCAATTCCAGGGATTATGTCCGAGATACCTGTTGAAATTATTCCAGTTATTAAAGATCAAACATTTCAAGGGGAATGACGGTATAAGACAATTAAAGGTATTTGCGCTTTCATCTGACTGTATGTTGAGCGCCCTGTCGTTCTTTCTGTATAATAGATTAAATCGAGCGCAAACGCAGAACAAAACCACGTTTTTCCCATTACAGGACACCACGTGTAGAAGGAAAACTAGTAATATAGTACGCACTACCGATGCACGGGACTCGTTGTGAGGCTGAAGTCATGAACGGTGGTGGATTATGAACATAATTGTATTAATTAGTGTATACGCATTACTATGACCTTAGCGTGCAAGCTTAACCGGACCCCGCGCAGCAGATTGCTCTGTTTTGTAGTGCACGCACCGCCTTATCCTCCGTACATATGCACCGTATGCATACAGACCACGCCTACTCCTATTTCTTCTCTTCTATCCCTCCTCTCTCTTTCATGCCAAGTTGCCAATATCTGGTCGAGTCAACTTATTGTCCTCTGCAGTCTGAGTTGTGGTCTTTGAGTACTGGGGAGCATATTACGTGGCGCAGTGGACGTTTGCGCGTACTTTCTAAGTTTGGGCACTCACTTGTCATGCACCGACGAACCAACGAGGCTGTATCATATTTTTTTGTTCCCTGATCGCCTGTTCCCTGTTCGGAATGACGACTGAGGTATATACCAGTCTAACTCTCAGCACATCCGATGTATCTAAACTCTTAAAACTTTTGACCACTGCTGCTCGAGAGGCTCAGTTAAATACCTTGCTACAGCACGCCATGCAGGCGCACACAGCTGCGCCGGCAGCTCCAGTTCAAGATCGCACGTCTCCAAGTGCCACTAAAACAGTTGCTGTTGAGCGCCCGATGCTCTTATCGCCCGATACTCTGGCCGATTCCACATCTTGGAAAGAGGCTTGACATGACTACCCTCGCTGCCAACATCTCTCATTCCAAGACCCAAACGGATGTCCGCTTTCCGTCCATCTTTGAACGAAGATTTGAGACGATTCATACGGAAAGGCGTTATCTCTATCACTACAGATGCTGACGTCGATGAGGTTTTGGAGGCCTTGCAGCAGTACATCTGCCGACAACGAAATCCCCTTTGGACAGAATTAAATTTTACGGACGACAGCAACAGCGAGGCGAGTCCTTTGGCAATTTTTACACTTTCTTCCATGAAACATTCCATGAGTGCGCCTTCGGGGAAGCCTCATTATGTTGAACATGCTCAAGTGCAGCATGTGAACTATGCACAGAGAAACGGCTTTCATAACATCAAAATATTTTATGTAATCGGCCGCGGATCGTTACTAGAATTTTTGACAATGAGACCCCCACACACTCTTAGCAACAGGCAGTTTAACTCTGGAAGAAGCTGTCGAGACATGCAGAGTGGAGGAAGCCACCACGCAGACCTCGCGGCAAACACCAAGCCGCGGTCAAGTAAACGCTGCACGGAAGTCAACGTACAAAAAAACAAAAAAATTCTGCTACGCAGGCCATGGTGAGCAATACCACGAGTGTAAGCAACCGACCAGAACCGCAAGCCAACAAATTGCTGGCACCACGCGGAAAATGCCCGAATTGCGGGAGAGCGGCCCGCACAAAGACCCCCTTCCCAGCCATTGACCGCAAGTGCCACGGCTGCTAACGTAGAGGTCATTTTCAGGCAATGTGCCCCGACACATCCAGAAAGCATCTGAAGTCAGGGAAAGTTGGACAGCTCAAATTGCAATGAGCTGCCAAAGGAAACTGTTGATCTTTTCCATTCGACATCCAGCTGAGCACAGAGTCTCAGCCAACTGTGCTTCATTGGATCTCAGATACAGGTAGCGATGTGGATGCAATTGGCTTGCATGACTTGTCAAACATAGGTGGCTTTCCTGAAAATCTCAAAGAAGGTGTCATCAACACCACCAATGGAAATTCATTGGAAAGCAATGGCAAAATCAAGACAACCTTGTCAATTGGGTCATTAAGCCATGCAACGACCCTTCATGTATACCAACATTTGGACCTTATTGTCTTTTCAGGGTCTTCTTGCTCTTGGGCTTCTGCCTCCTAATTGACCGCTTCATTCACGTTGTGCACGGATTACACCAAGCAATGCTGAGATTGTGCGCATTAAAGCAGAACTTCTCCACGAGTTCGCTGACGTTTTCAATGACACGAAGCTCAAGCCGATGAACTGTCTACCAGTGGACATCAAACTAAGGCCAGATGCCTCAACGTTCTCCGCTCACAGCGCTCAAGCTATTCCTTTTGCTTATCATGATCAGGTAAAAGGTCAACTTGATATGGTCGCCAATGGTATGATCGAGCCCATTACTGAGCCATCGGAGTAGTGTCAACCTATTGTGAAAGTCAACAAGAAGGGAACCTCCAAGAAACGCCGGGATCATTGTTGACCTGTGGAAAGTCAACAATCAAGTTTGCCGTCTCACTCACCTGGGTCAACACACCTCGTGACGTGATTGCATCAATTGGTAAAGCACACTTTTTTTTCACTAAGTTGGATGCATGCCACGGCTACTGGCAGATTCCTCGCTCAGATTCCATCAAACCACTGACAACGTTCATTGCTCCACAGAGACGTTACCAGTACTGTCGCAGCCCACAAGGTCTCATTTCAGCTGGAGATGAATTCAACTGCCGTACTGACGCTGCATTCAACCTTCTTGCCAATTTTGTCAAGGTTGTTGACAGCAGCCTTGTCTTTGATGACGATTTCAATGGCCACATACAGCATGTTTGGGATGTCCTGCAGCATGCCTGCACACGCAGCATTACATTAAATGCCAGCAAGTTTGCTTTTGGAGTCAGTGAAGTTGACTACCTTGGCTACAGCGCAAACTCCGATGGTTATACCATCGACTCTGCCAAGACTGCAGCTATCAACGACTTTCCATTGCCATGCAATTGGACAGACCTTCGTTCATTCTTTGGCCTCATCGACCAATGCAACGACTTCTCAGCGAGCATTTGTGATCTCAGTGGACCACTTCGACCATTACTGAAAACGTCCAACGAGTTCCTCTAGGAGTCGGTGCACACCAAAGCCTTCAACGCTGTTGAGTCTGCTCTTTTATCTACACCAGTCTTGGGTTTCTACCATCCCTTCAAGCCATTTCGTCTTGAGACCGATGCATCCATCTTGAATGGACTGGGCTTCACTTTGTGGCAACAGCACGACGACAGATGGCACCTCTTCAGATGCGGAAACCGCTTCCTGACCGACATGGAGACAAGGTATGCCATAATTGAATTAGAATGTCTTGCAGTCACTTGGCAGTTCAAAACTGTTCACTTTATTTGGCTGGTTGTCCATTTGAAGTTGTAATGGATCACCGCCCTCTGATCAAGATTTTGAATTCATATTCTCTGCTCTAGTCGAGTCAACTTATTTACCTCTCCGGTCTGAATTGTGGTCCTTGAGTACTGGGAAGCATATTACAAACGCTGCAGCCACGACCTGGCTTTAAAAAATAGTGCAGCGGGATTCTCCCCTCTCTGAAACTGGGTATTCGATTTCACCCGGTTCCAAACCGAATTGCAACAAACGAACTTCAGTACCAGGATGAGTAGTTTCTTTTTATTCACTTTCATTTGAAAAGCCAAAATCAGTCACACCAGCCCCTGCAACAGAGGGACATGCCTTAAAATAAGTTTCATGGAAAATTTTCTAAAGATAAGGGATTGAAACTGGATCCTGCAACAATAACGGACATCGAAGAGATGGCTAATGAAAATGACATCATTCCAATTTGTCCTATCTGGCCAAATTTGTACCCAACTTAGCAGATCTCTCTGCGCTGGTACAGCAGTAAAAGAACCAGGGTGCAGAATGGCACTGGACAAGAGACTGCGATGATGCTAGGAGGAACATTTAGTCAGCCACGGAGAACCTGCTATACTAAAGTATTAGTGTAATTGCCAGGTTACTTTCCTGGAGTGTGATGCGTCTTCAAAAACTTGGGAAACCCGCACGTGTAGAGTGGACCACTCCTTAAATTTGCCCGTCCATCTTTACCTTGAACAGGATCGAAGAAATGTCACTCCAAAACCAAACTTTTGTGTGGGATTTTTGAAGCAAAGAGATTTGAGCTGCATTTTTGTGGGCTGTGAATAATTGTGGAAGCAGAACATCAGCTGCTTATAACCAATTTTGAGCAGAGCATGCTTGAGGCACCAAAGTGGCTACAGCAGTATGACCTGCTAGTCTCATGCAAGAAAGGTTCAGAACGTTATCTCGCTGACACGTTGTCAAGACCCTATCCTGCCTTCAAATGCACATGGTATTTTCTATCAGCAGTTTGAGCATGTTCAGGCAGTCAAAAAAGTCTACATGTTTTCAGAATAGCATGTGTGGCAAATCCTAAGTCGCACGGTTCAAGATCCAACAACGCAGCAATTGTGAAAGGAAATTCAGGATGGATCGCAGAGGAACAGAAGATTTTTGCTGCACGATCTCTTTCAAGATTTGTTGTGAACGACTGGGTCATTGACAATGGGCTGATCTTCAACGGAACATGTGTGGTTATACACTCAAGTCTGCACATGACAATTATAGTTGTCTCAGAATCGTTGACAGCCTACTGAGAACCTGACTATCAGAATGATGCCCAATGGTGAACTGTTATATATCAAACTACGAACTGTGACACATGCAATCGTTTAAGACCCTTCAACAAGAAAAGCGAGCCACTCCTTTCTCGTGACAGACCACTGCAGCCATGAGCAAAGTTGGTGCGGATATGTTTTTACCGGACAATGGTGTATATTTTGTATCTGCTGAATATTCGTCAAATGACATTAACACGAGTGAGCTTCACCAAGCTGATGGATGACTGTTAATACAATAGTTCTATTTTCTCCTTAAAGAACAGGGCATGTTGCGTTGGGTCAACAATATCTGTTGGCATGGAACAAGGCTGCATTATAATTCTATGTATGGTCATTATTAACCAGTGCTATAGCATGGTCACATTCAGGTGTGTTGTGTTCAACCAGTAGTTTATATATTATTTTCTGTAATTGTGTCGTTTGCTCCTTTCCAATAAATTGTCATGCCAGAACAGATTTCCAACTGCAACAGCTGTTGTAATAACAGAACTTGGACAGATTGGCTTACAAGGGAGAGGTAAGATGGAAGAAATCTTGATGTCATGGTTTGAACTGAGATGCATGTTTTGTGGAAAAATATTTCCTATGGAGCTCTTTCAGGGTAATGAAGCTACAGCGTCAAAGACACATTGCAATCCCCACTCACTCACCACAGCCGCCAACAAATCCACAATCAGCGCTTGGTGAGTTGATGAATCGCACACAGACTGTTTTGAGGCGGAATGCAGGCACATCCTCCCAATTAGCGAAGCAGCACCACCGGCAAAGGATGGAGCTTTGCGATGACATTGTTAAGATGGTTATGTTCAATGATTCACAGGACTTTGTTAAGCATATGCTGGAAGAGTATCCTGATTTAGTTGAAAAAGCAATTGACAGCTGCCCTATGTACAAGACACACCTACTGCAGAGGCTAGCAAGCCAACTGCAACCTGTCGTTTTTCCTCCGAAAACGTCTGGTGAGTTACTGACAGGCGTGCACAGTTTATCAGAATGCACAAACAAGAACATGCGACATTTATTACTTCAAAAAAATGTGCACCTCACAACATATGATGAAGCGATCAAGTACTAGAGAACATTGGATGTAGGTGAAGTGAAAAGTTCAGCTGACTGCAGTGGTACAGGGAGTGGAACTTGTGAGCAGTGTTTTGTGTGGGACTTGGAGGAGAGTCTGCAGAAGATTCCCACCACTGAAGAGGTTTTTCAACATTTTAAATTTCCTGAAAAGGAGCCGCAAAAAAACCTTTTTGATCAGCTTTGGAGCAGATGTCCAGATGTCGACAGCTATTTAGACACCAATCACCGGATGATTTTCTTCAGACAAACCGGCGACAATTACAGAGATGCTTTGAAAAAGCAGCCCACTCAGCAGATGTCGTTTTCTGTACTAAACATAAGGGAGCTTGTTTATTCACCTTTAGGCTAATTTGTGGTTGTGTCCTGGCGTGGTGGTGAGAATCGACCTTTTCTGCGAGCACACATGACAGGTACATTCGAACAGCTTGACAGAATGGCTCGTGAGGGTCTTCAGTCACTCAAAGTCGGAGGTGAATTTGAACTGTTTAACGTCGTCATCTTGTATGTGTCAGACTTCTGCCACACGAAAGAAGTCCTTGGAAGGGTACAGGTTACAACTGGAAATAGATGCCCAGCATGTGACAGACCATCGTCAACCTGGCACAAGCCACAGCAACAGGCAGGGAAATCTAATCTAGGAATGCTGCATGATTTTCAAAAGTTGGCAGACAGGGGGAAGAAGGCAGAGGAGAAGCTGGGCAAGGAGCCTGACAAGGACAGCAGCGTGTACAATGCTTGGTACAAGGACAACAAAGGGCGAACAGGGATGCCTCTACTTGACTGTTTGTGCCCAGAAACTGTTCCCTCATGCGCCTTGCACCTGCAGCTTGCTACCCACAGGTGCCTCTGGAAAAAAATTTCAGCGGTTGTAAAATCAAGGGACCATGAAGATCTGCTACCACAGGCCTTGTCGTCAATAGGCTGTACATATCTGGCGTATCAGGTCAACCAGTACATCAAGACGAAGAAAACATCCTACGACGGCAGTGACACCTTGAAACTGACAGGTGTTGATTGCATACAACTTGAAGAACAAGTGGAGAGTTTGCTTTGTTCTTTGTTTGCCCAGGTCAGAGCATTTCTGATCTGTCCTGTCTTGAGCTCAGGCAACTTATAGAGCTCTTCTCAACGGTGCGTGAAATCACAAAGGCGATGCGTGCACTCAGCACCACTCCCGAGAGAGTATCAAAGTTTTGAGTTAACATGGAGGAGATGTTTTCTTTGATGGAGAAGACGGGCCCCGCTGAGGTTATCACCAGAGTCCCATATATTCATGCACTGTGAGATCATGTTCCAGTTTTGTTGGAATTTGGTCCCATGCTTTCAGATGGAGTTATGGATTTTCATCCTGTATGGCTTCAGAGCATCTGAACAAACTCCTGAAAGAAGTAGAGTATGAAGAGACAAATTTTGGCTCCACATCGCTTCTGCAAGCCATCGTCAAGACACACATCAGAGCTTTCTACTATCCTCTCAATCTGTTTGATTCGTCTTCTGCCATTACTTGATCAGCTTGCAACCAGGCTGGCTACAACCACAGGAATAAGTTGTGTCCTGTGAGGCAGCCCAACCTGGTTGATCTCATTAGCTCCAGAGAAGAGGACAACGTATAATCTCTCTCTCTCTCTCTCTCATCTCTCCCTTTATTTCTTTCTCTCTCTTTGTCTCTCTCTCTCTCTCTCTCTCTATCTCTCTCTTTCTCTCTCTCCTTTCTCTGTCTCTGTCTCTCTCTCCTAACTTTTCTCTCTCTCTCTCTCTCTACGATCTGCGATGGTACGTTTTCATAGATTGTTTCCTGGTTCAAAATGTATGAGGCTGATCCCACAAAATCAGCCTCCCCTGTCTCTCTATCTCTGTGTGTCTCTGTCTCTGTCTCTGTCTCTGTCTGTCTGTCTGTCTGTCTGTCTGTCTGTCTGTCTCTCTCTCTCTCTCTCTCTCTCT
>JAOWAW010145972.1:0-10430 GCA_028565695.1 Nicola tetela | reverse complement strand
TAGTTGTACACATAGTATAGAATGCACCACACCTGACCTTGACAGTAGTTACTTGCCCTCTCCCAAGAAGAAGAAGAGATAACTATTGGGACTGTGTGCATGCTGCGGGCTGTTCTTGTCTGGAAGAACTAGGGAACTCCTGAAGACGTTTTAGTTCTTTACATGGTGCTGAAAACCTGATCGAGTCAAGTTAAATTTCATGGCAGACAATGAACTGTCCCGGCAGCTTTGACGCAGTATTCGGGAGACCAGGCCACCTGCCCAATACCGTGATGGGACGTGGGAAACTGGCAGTGGTCTCAGTAGATCTACTAGTGGTAGTTCTAGAAGAAATTTGAGGTCTACATTTTCCTCTCACAGTTTGAAGCGAGAAAAGCTCAATGCAGAACTAGACTTAGCAAGACAGAAAGCTGCTCTTCAAACGGAATTGTCAGAAATTGAATGCAAGCTTAGATGTGCTGATATTGAAGCGAGAGAGGAGGAAAGGATGAAACAGAGAAGCATTTCGGAGGTGTCTCCTTCCAAAAAAAGGCTTGGTGTCCACAGTTGGCTTGATGATTTTGAAAGGTGTCATGGATCAGTCTAGGAGCTAGTGGAACCACACGATATGGACAAGATGGCAGCCACCGAAGCCAAGGTCAGTTTGGCCGAACCAGTTGTCATGGCACCATCTCTAGGGACGCCATGCATCACGGTGGCATCACACACATGCATGAACGTAAATACGCTAGATGCGGCTGCAGTTTCGACAGCAGACACCGCAGCTGCTGTGGATGAACCTCCAATCAACCTCATTTCTCATCCTTGCTCAACTATGCATTCTAAAGGTGCGTCCTTCGCCGTTTCAAAGAGTCCTGAAATTGTTTCGACTGTTGCTGTGGGGCCTACTATTGTTGCCTCTTCGAGCAGGCACATTCATTGCAGTGACCCGCCATTGACCACAGGAAATAACCCTGCTGTTGTCGTACCTATTTTGTCGTACCCAGCGACGGCAAGGGAGGATACTTGTAAGTTACAGGCAGGGATTCAACAGCTACGTGCTCAGCTGCAGAAAGCACAGGATTTTCAGTTTGCTGCAACCATCACGGAAGGGGCTGTACAGAAACTGGCAGACACTCTCATGTCAGCTTTCAGCAAAACCTCACCAGCTGCTCCAGTGTCAGATTCAAAGGAATTTGGTTACTATGTTGCGCATCAAGCACATGATAAAATTCTTCCCAAATCCAGTGGTGTACCGGAAGAGTGGCCTGTCTACCATCAGCTGTTCACTACTTCCACTCAAGAATGTGGCTTCACAAATGTAGAAAATCT
Organism: Nicola tetela; assembly: GCA_028565695.1. Lineage (NCBI taxonomy): Eukaryota > Metazoa > Porifera > Calcarea > Clathrinida > Clathrinidae > Nicola > Nicola tetela. The sequence continues at coordinate 9,119 of JAOWAW010145972.1, read as the reverse complement.
CAGTCATCTCCAGTAAAGTCTTACTGGATGGGCTCATGAAGCTGTTCAGGCCTTGCTAACAGCATCTAATAATGCACCAATAATTCTTAACACACTGCAGCAACGATTTGGACAGCCAGATGTTGTCATCCAAGTGCTGATCCAGAAGGTGAAAGCTTTGCCACCCATTATGGAAAATGATTTAGATGGACTTGTACACTTTGCCACTGTGGTCCAGAATCTTGTGACGAGGATGCAAATGATGAAATCCACAGGACACATGTCCAATCCTCAACTTTGCAATGACCTTGTTCAACGCCTGCCAGTACCGATGCAAATGCAATGCGGCAATTGTTTGGCAGAGCGACAGCTGGTCAACCCAAGTCTGAAGGTGCTTCCAGAGTGGCTATCTAGAAAGGTGGAAACCATCAGTCAGTTTCACTTGCCAACATTGACATTGCCTCCATTGACGTTACCATCAACAGGAGAAGCACTCCTCAGCATGTCTGAAAACAACCGCCGATGCTCCAGTCAACTTCGGCAGTCTTTGCCAAAATGCACGTTTTCTATGCAATCACATTGGAGGGATGAATGCTGACAATACACAACTGTGTCAGTGTGCAAGACACAACTAACCAACCGCTGCTTCAACTGCCTGCGAATGGCCACCAATCCCGTGACTGTGGTACAAAGAAACCATGTTTTTGCTGCCAAAAGAAGCAACACTATCGAAGTCTTTACCCGATAAGATTTCAATCATCATGCAATGAGTGGCACACAGATACTAATCAATGGCAAAACGTATTGCAAGAGCCTGTTGCTGCTGCTACAGAGAATGCACTGGAGATTTCAGCACTCAATGCATCCAGTGAAGCCATCGTCATGCAAACCGCGACTGCATCAGTGCACCATCCCATTGCAACGCAGCAAATGGCTGCTCGACTTCTTTTTGGTTCAGGCAGTTGTAGGACGTACATCACTCAGTCTTTAGCTGACAAGTTCAAGCTCCCCATCGAAGGATGGGAAAACATCTCAGTGATGACCTTCGGGAGTACAAAGGCTCAACAAATGAAGGATGCAACAACGACTCCACAACCCCAGCTTCGCAATGGCAGCTCAAAGACTCTCACTGCAACTGTGGTTCCATGTATCACCAGTAGCATTACACGAACCAGAATTCCAGCGGATTTCCATCACCGTTGGAAACACCTGTGGCAGGACGAGCCACTGGCTGACACATATCCTGCTACATCTGAGCAAGCAGATATTGATATGTTAGTCGGGAATGACTACTATTTGGATATCGCTCCGCCATCAACAGTAGAGCTACAGCCTGCTCCATATCTCCTGCTTCCAGGTTGGGATGGATACTGTTGGGAAGCACATCTATGAGCGACCGTGATGAAGCAAGAAATAACACCAGTTTGCTCGTGATGACCGGCATCCCTCACCATGCTGACGAAGATGATGACTTACCTGAACAAATTTCTAGCTCTCACATCAATGGATGCTGTTCCACCAAGCCAGACTTGGAATGTTTCTGGACGCTAGAAACACTTGGCATCAGTGATTCGCCTGTTAAGTCAGATGATGCGGAGACACAGAGGCAGTTCGACCAGTCGGTTACGTTTTGCAATGGTCGCTACAATGTCGCTTGGCCATAGAAACTTTGACAATACCTTCTACCAAACTATGAACTGGCAAAAGGCCGGCTGTCATCTTTGTTACAACACCTTGAAAAAGAACTGCCAATGCTAACAGTATACGATCAAGTCATTCAGCAGCAGCTTCAGTTGGGAGTGGTTGAGCATGTCACTGATACATCCTTTATTGGCAACAGGTGCCACTACCTCCCACACCACACAGTCGTCACTCCACACAACACCTCCACCAAACTGCGAGTTGTGTATGATGACTCAGCGAAGACAAAACCAAGAACAACAGCCTCAATGACTGCCTATATGGTGGGCCCGTCAACTTGCAACCATTGGTAGGCATTCTCCTCAGATTCCGCACGTACCTGATTCCCTTTACAGCAGACATCAAAAAGGCATTTCTGCAAGTTAGCCTTCTGCCAGCTGAGCAGGATGTCATGCGTTTTTTTGTGAGTAAACGACATTGACAAACCCTTGAATGATGACAACATCGCTGTCTGCCGTTTCACGCGTGGGTCCTTTGATGTTATCTCCAGTCCCTTTTTGTTCAATGCCACAATTGAACACCACCTATCATCTAGCAATATGCCACTCGCTCACAAGCTGCTGAAAGACTTGTACGTCGACAACCTCACCACTGGCGTTGACACTGTCAATGACGCACATCATTTGTACAAGCAAGCAACCATGGTGTTCAATGAGGCAGCTATGAATCTACGTGTCTGGAACTTGAACTCAAGTGATTTCACTACGGCTATCTCACCTGAGCATAGAGATCAGTGTGACGTACTGTGTGTCCTTGGTTTGCCGAGGCAAACTGTGGCAGATGTTATTCAAATTCCTGTACCAGATGACCTGCGACTGGACAATGGATGCACCAAGCACACCATCCTTCCCGTCATTGCTTCAGTTTATGACCCTCTGGGTCTTTTCAGCCCTGTCATGGTGCGTGAGAAGATACTTCTCCAAGACTTGTGGCATGGACACATCAAGTGGGATGACCACCTTTCTGAGGAGTTTCAAAAGGCCTGGTCGTTGCTCGCCAAAGATCTGAAGGAGCTTACTACATTCACCATTCCTCAACTCGTTTCACCCACAGTGGCAGGTGATGAGTGCCACTACTAGCTCGTATGTTTCTGTGATGCATCTTCATCAGCGTATGCAGCTTCTATCTATCTACGCTGTGAGACAGCCGCCAGCACAACAGCTCACCTGATCTTCTGCAAGAGCCAACTGGCGCCCACAAAGCCGATTTCACTGCCACATCTTGAACTACTTGCTGTCATTTTAGGAGTGTACAATCTCCAGTTTGTCAAGAAGCAAATGTCAAACATTCATCTGTCTGATGAGACCGTGCTGTGGATGGACTCTCAATGTGTTTTGGCATGGATTAAAAGGCATTGCCCTCTCTCAGTGTATGTGCAGAACCGCATCAACACAATCTGTCAAGCAACAGGCATCACTTTTCACTATGTGCACACAACCAACAACCCTGCTGATCTGCCCTCGAGGGGCACCAGTACAGCTTCAATGAAGAACAATCTTTGGTGGCATGGTCCAGCTTGGCTATGTCACTCCCAACAGACCTGGCCAATGTAGCAGGCTCCAGAGTTGACAGCTGACACCCTGTCTGCTATTTGTAAAGAGCACAAGCGGCAACCAGTATTTGAAGCCACCCACACTGCATTGCATGCAGAAGGTACAGCACCCTTTGGCATGGATGTTCAATGGTATCCAACCCTGTCCCGACTTCTGCGTGTAACCACATGGGTTCACCGGTTCTGCAAACGACTTCATCATATGACCACTCAAGTTGGAGAGCTCTACACAGAGGAGCTAGCTATTACCAAACACTTATGGGAGCATCATGTTCAAGACAACGCTTATCACGACATCTTTGCCTGTATTGCTTCCAAGCGTCAACACAACCTCATCCGTCAGCTGGGCTTGTTCATCGCTGAGACTGGTCTTCTGTGTTGTGGTGGACGTTTCTCTCACACTTCTCTCTCATACATTGCTAAGCATCCCATGTTACTTCCACCGGCCAGCCCCTACGCTTGGCTGGTTATTTCTGCATGTCACTGCCAACTCCAGCATGCTGGTCCATCGTATACCCTGGGTAGGTGCACGAATCTTATTGGATACCACAAGGTCGCCAAGCAATGCAGAAAGCTTTAGCACAATGCCACACATGTTGTCGTATCTCTGGCCTACCTTATCAGTCGCCAGCAACAGCTCAACTGCTGAAGGAGCGTGTGACCAAGAGTCCACCATTCAGTTTTACTGGGGTTGACTACTTTGGCCCATTGTTCTGCTCTGATGTTCAACCTGCTGGCAAGGTTTGGGTATGTCTGTTCACCTGCTTTGTGATCAGAGCGGTACATCTTGAAGTTGCCACAGACATGACCCCGAACCAATTTCTTCTTGCATTGCAGCATTTCATTGCTCAACTTGGCACTCCATGTCAACTTCTTTCTGACAACGCTCCACAATTTAAGGTACTGTTGTCTACCAACTTCTTGAAGAATGCAATCCATTTCAGCGTGTTACTTTTGACAATGCAACGCAGAGGTACACCACCAATGCAGACATTTCCTGGCATTTTATTGTGGAACACGCCCCATGGATGGGAGGTGTGTATGAGCAAATGGTGGGTGTGGTGAAGACTTCACTACGAAAAGCCCTCAGCCATTCACACCTGATACTTGCTCAGCTCCAGACTCTCTTGGCAGAAGTGGAGGCCATTGTTAAGACTCGCCCACTTGTGTTTGTACTATCTGATCCAGAATGTCTGTCTTTGTCGCCTATTGACTTTCTTCAGCAACATGTCAGTGTTGGTGGTCCAGCACCACTTTCTCATTCTGATGAGGACGACAATGATCCTGATTATATGCCTCATACAGCAATTTCCACATCACAATGCTGTTTGTCAGCGTGGAAAAAGGGGCAACACATTCTCAACAACTTTTTGCAGGCCTGGCAGCATGACTATCCGGTCAGCCTTCGGTCACAACACTCTTCCACTCACCCTCCTCATCCAAACTCCTCTCGTCTCCAGCCTTCACTCAACGATGTCATTCTCTTGAAGGAGAACACCTTGCGTGGAACGTGGAAGATGGGTGTTGTTACTGATTTGAGGCATTTCTCTGCTGGTGTCAAGCTTCATTAGGCTACATTGACCATCCTAGTGGAACCAGCTGCTTAAGTATGTCACATGATGATATGTAAAACGCATACTGAAAAATGTTTAATCTCTGCTAAGGAGACCAGCTGTAGCTATGTTTTCTCAGCGATTATGTTCTCCTAATACATATATAGGACTTGAGAGATTCTGAGTGGGTAGTCATAACATGAAAAGTATTTCCTACCACACCAGTCACAAGAAGCTATTAGAGGCATTTCTGGCGTAAACGTCTCATATAAAAGTTTCTTGTGACCGGTGTGTGTTGAGAAGTGCCTCTTCATGTTATAACTACCCAGTCAGGATCCCTTAAGACCTATCTTCATTCTCATCATGGAGTGCAAAAGCCGAAAGCTGTAAATACGTTTGGATAAGAACCTCTAGCCTTCTGTACTCCATTGTCTTTCTTATTACTGATGAAGCCAGAGGCATTTCTGGCAAAACAACTTATGAGAAATGATTTTGTGACTGCCGTGGAAGAAAATCCTCTTCATGTTGCTTCCTCTTTTTAAGACTCTTATTTGCCAAACTGTGATTGCCTGTAAGATAGAAGTAATAGCTTTTTGGCTTTTGAACAAAATTTTCCTGCCAGTGCTGAATTTCATGGACGTTTCATATATTAACTTCAGCCAACAAATCTGTTGTTAGAAGAAAGTCAAAAGGACCAGTGACGGAAATACATAAAACAAAAAGGATGAAACCTGTTCAGATTAATCAAACAGTTTCCGTAGATGTCACGTTGAAGTTTGTTCTAAATGTTTGCCAATGAACTGAGCAATTAAAGTCCGCCTGCTCCACAAAGAAAATGACCTTTAGAAAAATTCAACCATTTTGTTTCTTTGCACACTGCATTGAGACCCACCACGTCCGTAACAGGCTAAATGGTTAAGTTTCAAGGCTTTTTTCATGCAGTGGTAACCTGCCCGGATCCTATTGGCTCAAGTCTAAGTGCACAATTTGCAGTTAAAGGCCGTTTCACATACACTGGAAATGTTACCCTGAAATGTCAGTATGGATACGAAAAGAAGCCAGGTGATAGCAAGCAGAACCTCACTTGCCTTAGGAATGGATCTTGGAGTGGTAGGCCTCTACAATGCAAAGGTAAATGGCTTAGGATTTCACTTAACTTCATTTGATATGCTGCTGTGTGCTTTTAAAAATCTTTACACTGTTTTAGCTAAAAGTCTCAAACCGTGTGAGTGAGTGTGTGTGTGTGTGTGTGTGTGTGTGTGTGTGTGTGTGTGTGTGTGTGTGTGTGGGTATGCGTCATTAAAGCTTAATAAGCTTGCAGCTGAAGAGAGGCCAGCCTACCTGGGCTTATGCCTTGAGGAATCTACTCCATGGGCTGCATGGGCTTTCTTCAGTGGAGAAATGGTGTTACTTTTTACGGGTTTATTATGTCCCTTGTTTGTGATTTTCTGCTTTGTCCAGCTAAGGAATGCCAGCGATTCCACATCAGCAGTGGACGTGGTTATTTTGAGTACAACACCACCATGCAGTTGGTATTTGGCATGACAGCAGTGTACAAATGCAAGAATGGCTACTTCTTGAAAAATACTCACTCTGAGGACAGGATCTGCCTAAAAACCGGAATGTGGAATAGAACAGATGTGCCAAGGGAATGTGAAGGTCAGCAGAATGTCTTTGCAGATTATGAGAGAATTTTTCACAGTATACCCTGTTAACCAGTAAATGTCTTTATTTGTCAACAGGATTTTGACATCCCCAGGCAAGCATGCTTCAACATTGAGTGCAATTACCTGTTTTTATTCGAGATCCTGTTTTTGTGTAGGCGTTGTGTTTTTTACATCTCGTTTCAGGAAACTGTTCTGCTGGAAATTTAGACATTTCTCCCATTTAGGATTCAGTCAAGACAGATGAAAGATGTGGCCAGACCATGGCCTTATACACAATGTTATTGCACATGTCGCAGGGCTTTGTTCATGTTGAACTGCGGTCAGCTTCATGTATCTTCACAGACAACCAATATCATATCAAATCACAGTCAGAAAGTTTCCAACTCCACTGAATGTATCAAGCATATGCATTTACAGATCTTCAGCAGATTTCAAAATGGTTCCAGAGATAATCCGTGACCCAGGGAAGCAATACCAAAGTCCAGCTTGATCTGAATGGTATCATTGTTTCATAGTCAGCCTTCAATAAGGGGTCTATTGTTGCTCTGGACAAAAACTTGAGTGCATCTACCAAAGAGCACTCGAAAATACTCCAAACTGTAGTGGTATGTCATTGTCTTTGACTTCCATAGGGAACCATCTTGAAGATGTCTTACCAGCTGATCTTTGACAGCTGAAACTTTCACAGTCCACCATTGAATGCTGCTCTTCGCACTAACTAGGTCTGCCCTGAAGTAGTCGGTGGTCTTTGCAGAGTTTTGCCTTAACAGTAACACAGCGGAGATTTAACAGAAGTCTACGAGAAGTGTTCCATCTCTTGATATCTGTTAAGTTTATTTCTGCCCTGGTATATTCCATCTATCAGACATAGATGAATGTGCCAAAAAAGTTCATAATTGTGACATGAACGCCACCTGCATCAACAAAAACGGTAGCTTTGAGTGTTTGTGTAATGAGCACCAAGGCTTCATGGGAAGTGGAGAGGTCGGAAAGTGTAAATGTAAGTACCTAAAGCTTGTTTTGCGCTCAATTAGGCCAAATTAAGCAATTCTGGCGTTTCAACTTCCCCTGTGAACTAGATAAAACAATTGATTATGAAAGAGCTTCCCACTCTCCATAGCATTTCTCAAGCACATCCTTTGTTGAATATGACAGCCTGTGTGAAAGAGTCTTTATATTTGTCATCTCTGCCTTTTCAGGGATGTTAACTCTGAGTTTAATTATGCCAAAGAAAATTTTCAGATGTTGAAATGTCTGTCTTGTGACATGGGGTGGGTTTCCATATCAAGTGGTTCTGGACCCTTTTCTGTCAGCACCGGTTGGGATTTGCACACGTGCATTTATTAACCTTACTGGCATGTCTATTGTTGCTCCAAGTGGCCCCGTTTTGAGCCTACCTATTGTCTAATGGGTTCATGCTACAGCAGTTTGACTGCCTCAAGTTTCTCACTATTGTGATGTGTACCATACAAAGGTGCAGTTTAACATGTCACTTGGAGTAACAGCAATGAAGTGGCTGAACTGAGCGTTGGCGTCAAAGTGGCCCTGGGCTATACTAAGTTCTTCAAGTTCTGCAAGTCATTTTATAACCCACTTTTTCGCTGTTTATTTAGTTCCTCAGCTCAAGTTAAAAGGAATAAGAATAGTGCTTGAGGTGAGATTTGTTTTACCTAAAGAATAAAGCGGACTATTTTCTTTTAAGGTGTTGTTTTTTCAATGAATGTTTTATTAACTGTATGGGTCTTCTTTCTCAGTTGTGAATTGTGGGAGTCCACTGCCCTCAGCTGAGAAGGCTGTTATCCAATCCGGAAATCGATTCTCGTACACTGGCATCGTTGAAATGGTGTGTAAAGATGGATACAAGCCACAGATGAGCAACCCACCACTGACCTGTCAGGCGAATGGAAAGTGGAGTTCAGAATCTTTGAAATGCACTGGTAAGACTTTTAACTGAAGTAGTTCTACACTAACATAACTTTTTGTGGAGGTTTTGCTAAGCAAACTCCTATGCATTTTGGATTTTGCAGATCTAGTTGACACCTGTTCTCTTGTTGCTCTTTTTCTCCTTCTTCCTTTATTACGTCTTTGCAGCATAGAGCTTTTAATTTGCAACATGCATGGTGTACATCAGTGACAGATGATGTTTGCATTTCAATAGACACACCTTCTGTCTCAGTCAACTACAAACAGCTTATCAAAGGGCTCTTGGAAGGTTTCATCAGGTTAATCTTATCCCGAGCAGGGGTCTATCTTAATAAGCCCTCACCCATATTTTGCTCTGCAGCATCATTTAAACACCGCAGGTTTGGTGGTGAGCAGCCCTGACGTTTCCTCCCAGTTTTTTTGGAAGAGTATAAAATAATTTTGTCCAGAATTGTGCCCTTCTGTAGTAATAGCGACAGGGTTAAATGTGGATTGGTGTGCATGTGCCAGTGAGAGTAAGTCTTTGCTCACAGGACTTTATTTTTACTCTTTCTCGACCCTGCCTCTGTGCCTTTTGTCTCCAAGATCCTCTCCCTGATTCATAAGTTGTTTAAAGCTCACAACATATTCACATCCCTCACTTTTTACAAGGCAGTGTTTTCAGCATATAGTGACTGCACACACAGTATGCAGAAAATTTTACCCTCAATAACTCTGTATATGCCCCTCCCCTCCCCTCCCCCT
>JAOWAW010145960.1:0-21195 GCA_028565695.1 Nicola tetela | reverse complement strand
TCTTCTTCTTCTTCTTCTTCTTCTTCTTCTTCTTCTTCTTCTTCTTCTTCTTCTTCTTCTTCTTCATCATCTTCTTCCCATATTCTTCTTCTTCATCATCATCTTCTTCCCATATTCTTCTTCTTCTTTCATCTTCTTTGCCTAATCTTCAGCTGTTGCTAGTCCTGTTGTGTTGTCCTTCTTTTTCTATTTACGTCAGCGGAGGAGTTGACATTTCTCTCCTTTGATGTGCCAACACATACCCAGGTGAGCCAATCAAGTGGGGTCAGCATGTTCGATTGCGGCACATGACAACAAGAAAGTACTTGGTGTGTGACTACAACTACAACACAGACGACACAAATGAGTCACAACCAGTGAGTACTCCAGTAACTTTTACTCACTTCATGAAAAACCTATTTTACAAAATAATATAATTTGAATGTTTACTTTCACTATTCCCTTCACTTGTGAATTATTTGGTGAGAACCTGTTCCCCAAATTGTGTGCTCCTTTGTTGAAGTGATGATTTGCCACAGAAAACAATTGTGCAACTACATCTGTAAAGGTCATTTCATAGGCAAGGAAATCCTGAAAAGAGAAGAAAAGCCAAAAGATTCTGTTAGATTGTGTGAAAATGAAATTCATCAAATTGATTGGGGTAACTGATGTAGCTCCAGAGATACAGAGGCTTATATACATCGGCTATCATGAGTGATACACTGCAACAACTGAACTTTGAGCAGCCATCAGGCATTTTCATGTGCTGCGACATAACGTCCCTTTTCACATGGTGTGGCCCAAATCATATCAACAACTTTCAAATACTTGGGTGTAAATCTTGTCGCTCTGTTTCTCCTACAGCTGAAAGTAAGGCTGCGCTTGGAGAACTTGAATGCAGACAACATTGGGGCAGCATCTTTTTGCCTTCGCGAAGTTCTACCAGTGAGCGTGTTAACTTCTCCATGAGTTTTCAGATATTTCAAAAGCCATAAATTGGGAAAGAGACCATGGTTTGTTGATGAAAGAGGAGAACTTAAGTGTCAAAAACACTCATCTTCATAACACTTATTCTAACCAAGTTCAATTCCCAAAACACAAAATCTAGATATGTTCAGACCAACTGAACACTATGGCCAACTCTTCCCAGTGCCAGACAATAACTGAAGAACACAAACTGAAATGTAAACTCTTGTTTGAACTATCGATTGTGTTGTTTGCTTCATTAATTGCATTCTTCGGAAGGTGAAAGGTGTTGCCGGGAGAACTTCTCATGAGCACATTGCTGTTGGTGTGGCTTTATTCAAGATAAGAATTTTTCTACTCTCTCCTGTCTTTTATTAGGATGAAGAGCTCATCGAGGGCTCTGTGTGTCGTATCAGCACTGACTGGCTGAGAAAAGGTGACAAGAAAGTACTGTGGATGTGTGGGAAGGCCAGTAAGTTACAAAGAGACACATTCCTCATCAAGAGGCTTAATGTGCAGCTTTAGGCAAAGTTACCAGAATGAGCAATATGAGAAATTTCAGGTAGTCAACAGGTTTTGAGTTTGGATACCTTGGTTTTCTTGCTTCAAGGCAATGTGTAGATTGCAACATACAATTTTCTATTCAATTTTTTAGTTTTGACTGTATAAATGTTGGTAAAAACTTTACACACATGAGGAAATTACTTGGTAAACACTAAAGACATTTCTGAGAAGTTTTGTTTTTAGACTCTCAGGAATATACATGTACCTTGGCAACTATCAGATTGACAGCAAGTGGACGGGATCAATTTGAGATAGTTGTCATGACAATTTTCAGATAGTTGTCATGACAATTGTCAGTTTGTTGAGGATCAATGCAATGTTTGTGTTTTTCTACACATCAGGGGAAACATTTGAGAAGCCAGAAAGGCCACCACTTCGCTACAGTGCCAGCACCGGCGACAGCATCTTTAGTAATTTGACCTGGGACAAGGCTGAACTGAAGAAGGTAAGATCAACTGCATAAGCTCATGAAAACCGCTTCTTTCTGTAATGGAGTACCTCCTTAATCCACATGCTAAGATATTTTTTCTTGCTGCAGCTTGTAATGTCAGACGTGATGTACTATGATGATGCGTTCAGCATCCAGGTGGTAAGTGCAAGTGTTCATTTTGTTTGTCATGTTGTCATACATCCTTTGGCAAGCAGGTCAGCTTAGTCATCCTTCCACAATGGTGCATAAAATGAAAGGATATACTGCCATAAGAGGCATTGCCTCCTTTTTACAAGGGCATATGAAGTAATATTGCAACTGTCCATCAGCCACCATGTTAGTTGAATTGGTCTGAAGAATACAGTCTTGCTCTAAGTGGTTAATAGCAATGACATTTAAAATATTCTTTCAAGGTCATGCCATATAGTAAAGAATTCTGTCTACAACCTTAGAACATTGTGGGAATGTTGTTTAGACTAAGCACAACGGGAAATTCTTTCGTTTCTTTTGCCTGTTGCTCATATGATTTGTTTTCGCAGGTGTCGGACAAAGACATCCTCAACTTCAACTACGTGGCAGGCATGACTTCACTTCTGGCAGAATGCTATCAGGTGTGTTGACTGATGAAGCCTTGGTACACGAAGACGTTGAGGGAAATGTTCAGAGAACGCATATATTGGAATGGCTTTAGGTTTTAAGCTAGTAGTGCCAACAAGTTCAGAATAGAAATGGCTGCCTTGGTTAGAGATGATGACACCAGATAAAAAAAAAGTTAGGCAGGAAAAGTTTGGTTAGGGGCTGTTGATTTGTTTCGGAAAGAAATCTAGTTGCAATTGTACTCTTGTTGTTGCACAAAATGAGTCCAGTCTGTTAAGAAGTACACAAGTGGTTGTGTGTTTGTTGTTTGCGTTTTTATTTTGTAAAGGCTGCTGAAAAGGATAGCATCCATGAGGGAGATATGCTGGTGGATCAACACACCAAGGTGAGAATTCAAAAAAAGTGCCTTGAACATTTCATTTATGTCTTTGTTTTCCATGCTAATGGTCCAAGCCAATGCTTGGACCGATGGATGAAGTGCTAACTGTGCATGTGAGGAGGATTGTTTCAATTAGGTCGATGATGGAATATTTGTTGCCAGAATAGAGAATGAAGCTTGTTCACAGCTAGACTGTCCATTACCTGTTTGCTCCGGGGATATTGAACTAATTATCACTAGTACTTGTGCATTTGTGCGGTGGCATCGGAGCCGGTCCGGCCCGAGCCAGACCAATATCTCGACAAAAAAATAGATAAGCGTCAAACTCGTTTTACACACAGCAAAAAGTAGTCTACATACTAGTATACAAAACTAGCATCACACTAAAACAGACGCACCAGTGGATGGCATAGACTTGACTCTACTTTGGTCACTGAGCGGAATGGCGTGGCACTGCATCATATCATGGCAATCAGCTGTGGCATGCTCGCAATGCAGGTCATGTTCATAGCCATTGTACATGCATGTGCTGTACTGTGGCACATTACAGTGTACACATGCATATGTGGCTCAGACAGTAGCTAGATCTACCAGTAGCGGTCTGCTTCCTGTGATGTGGCTTTGTGGTAAATGTGAACACCCTTCTCAGTTTGACGAATTATTTCGAGAATGTCTGCCAGGATGTCCATTCGGAAGTCCTTTAAACCTTCAAAGCGTTCTTTTGGTTCAAAAGGAATACAGCGCTCATTCAGACCAGAGTGGTGTGAAGCGTACAAGTGGTTGCACTACAATGTAGGTGCGGATGATACGTACTGCCATTTGTACTTGTCAGCAGAGCTGGAGCAAAAGTTCTTGGCCAGCACGAAATGGGATCTTGCCTTCATCTCTCAGGGTATACAAATTGGAAGGGTGCCAAAGCTGTCTTCACCAAGCACGTCAACATTGCCTACAATAAGGAAGCTGTGCAAGATTCCACTCCTCCACGAGCAACAGGCGACATTGGTGAGAAGCTGAGTGCAAAACACAGTGCTGAGAAAGACATCAACAGAGCTATGTTCAGAAAAATTCTGCAGAATATCTGTTTCCTTGCTCACCAAGGACTAGCCTCCTGAGGACACGCTGATGGTGCTGACATTTCACTCAGCTGCTTAGCAATCGTTTTTCAGTGAGGTATGCTGCATTGTGCATCTCATCCCGGTAATGCTAGCAACAAATGCTGTTTGTGAGTGCACCTTTTTCAGCATGAGGAGACTCAAAACTTGCTTCAGGATCATCATGGGTCAGGCTCGACTGAATCATCTCATGCTGTTAAATATCAACAAGGAAATGGCAGATGAACTAGCAGATGAATTTGTTAGGGACAGTGAGCATTACCTTTGGCTGTTTGGTCCCTTCAACAAGGTTTCATGTTTGAGGCTGTATTTCCAGAGTATAATTAGATACCCTGTATATATTTACAAAATATGTTTAAGTTTGAATCCCTGTATGTGCCTAGAAAATATCTTTAAGTACCCTGTACACTAGGGTATAATACTTGAAACTTCATTTTAGTCAACTTCAGAGCTGGACGAATGAAAATGAGCTTCCGACCCCCTGTTGTGTGAGACAGTAACTGATACATACTGAAAATCTCTGCTACAGATACAAAGACAGCACGCCATGTTGTCCCTGCATTTTTTATAGCGGCATAGATATCTCTCACCCATCCTGAACAGGTCTGAGGCTTTCCTCTGGCCCAAGAATCATGATACAGTGAGTCTATAAGAGTTCCATGTTCATAACATTCCCTAACATCTCAAGCAAGGGACACCAGGTTGACCAAATGACAAGTAATAAAGGATCATTTATTTCTGATGCATCTAGATTTAGTCTTTACATGGGTTCTTACCTGTATCTTCTGTTGCCTCTTCCAACATTAATTAATTGTTTTGCTCCTTTTAATTAATTGTTTTGCCCCTTTTAATTAATTCTTTTACCCCTTTTAATTAATTGTTTTGCCCTTTTAATTAATTGTTTTGCCCCTTTTAATTAATTGTTTTGCCTCTTTTAATTAATTGTTTTGCCTCTTTTAATTAATTGTTTTGCCCCTTGCCTGGTGAAGAACATTTTTGTTTTGATTTCCGGTAAACTGCTTTGTAATGTGTCAGGTTGCTGGTTATTTGCGAGATGTCATGTTGGACAAAAGCGGTGAGCCATGCAAGGACCAGCAGAAACTGCTGAGAAATTTGAGGGTACGTAACATGATTTTGGCAAGGTCACGATGTCAAAGCAACTGGAACTGGTGGATAGGAATGAGACTCGATTTCTTCTTTCCTTCTCTCCTTCTTGTTTATCTTGTACCGCTCATTATCACAGAAGAAGCCTTGAACATAATCTTAGTTCTGCAAGTTTAAAAAAAATTTCCAAGGTAGATTGCTATGTTACTGCAGAAGAAAGCCTTGCATGGTTCTGTCCTGCCCAGTTTGCCTTCCCAAATGTGTTGAAATGACCAAATAGACTGGCACCTTAGGAAGATCATTCTGAAAATTTCTCCCAACTATTATATTGTCTGATCTTGCCTCTTCTGTTTTTCAACAGGTCATTGATCAGATGGTCATGTTTCTCTGCTATGTCAATGATGCAAAGTAAGGGCCTAGAAGCTGATCAACTTAAAATGTTATTCTTAATATTACAAAGTTAATGCAAGATGCAAGTTCCTAAGTCTGATCAGCTCTTTGATACTGAAATAGATAAGAGCCAGTGATTATTTGGCTCTTGGCCACAAAATTAATTAACATCAATGCATAGTGGCCCTTTGCCTTTGTTTCCATATCATTAGTTTTATTGACCACCGTTACTCCATTTTGGGGACAAACACCCAATGATTTGTCTGCTGTGATGATTGAAGGGCTTAGTATTATCACTAATATGAATGTAGGGCATTGTAGGTTATCAAATGAGGTAAGTGCGCGGAAGAAAACACTAGTTGAACTTTGAACCCCACTGTGCAAGTTGACAGGGAACAAAAGACAAGGAGCATTTAAAGTCAACAGCAACCAAAGTTGACAGAAACTAGGAAATGACATGATACATTAAACTGAGCCAGGCCAAGATTAGAGAAGGAGACCTTGAGGAGTTTTTCATAAGATGACAGCAGTGGCCAACAGTGACAAAAAGATTGACCCACACAGGTTAGGATTGGTGTTCATGCCTCTGGACACTGTAAACCTAGAACTAAGGACAGGGACACTTAAGACTTTTAGGGAAAGGAAGAGGACATAGCGGCTGTTTGTAGAGTAAAGGCATACCATCCAACGTGGCGAAAAAGAAGAATTTGCTGGCATCTTGCTGAAGCAAGGAAGCATGTCAGTGAAATGAGGGATGGCCATTACATAGAAAAGATTTTTTTCAACAAGGAAGAGAATGCACTATTTCTGTAGTCTACGGAGGCACGCGTACCATCCTATGCAGTCTGTCTCAATTGCTGCTTTCTAACAAGCAGTAGTCAGGCTCAAATTTTATTCCAGTGTGGGCAAACTTTTTAGATGTTCCACTTATGTGCTTTGAAACTGTTATATGTAAACTGCAACTGTTGCTGCACATGTTGAGGGTGAATACATGCACTGCCATGGCAGAGGAACCATGGTTTGACCCGTTACGGTGCTGTGACCCGTTGCAGGCCATTGACCCATTACAGAGGTGTACATATACTTATTCAAAAGAAAGTTTCAGACCCACATAAGGTTGTATAGGCTCTTTTGGCTCACCCAGTACCAAGCATGCATGCTATATGCATGCTATGCACAATAGCACATGTATTGGCACCGCTGCAGGCTCGTGCCCATGTAGTATTTGGCTGCATTGCAGATGGAATGTGCATCTTAGTAACCCACATGCGAGCAGTGTTCACCGTGGATATACTACATACCACCATAGCACTGCACCACTGTATGATGATTCAGCCGTTGAGTCCACAAGATGGGGCGAACCTTAGCAAGCCCTGACAAGACATCATGAAATCACAGTGGCTTAAAGTTTTGTGTGTTGTCTTGCTTGTAGAGCCTCCAACAGAGAAACACCAAGCGCTTTCATGGTGAATGATGTCTACAAGGTGTTGGAGACATTCCTTTTTGGAGACAGCAGGTAGAGAAAGAAGCGCTGTGTTGTCATGTGGTTCACTGTGTAACGGTTGAGATGTTGTAATGGTTGATATGTTGCAATGGTTGATATGTTGCAATGGTTGATATCTTGCAACGGTTGATACATTGCAATGATTGATATATTACAGTGGCTGCTACATTACAATGTTTGATATGTTGCAATGGTTGACATGTTGCATTGTGGTTGATGTGTTGCAATGACTGATTTGTTAATTCAAAAAGAAAGGTGTAAGCAACATGGCTGGGATGGTTGATGTGCAGTAACCTTTCCTTACACCTTGTTGTGTTATTTACTTTAGGAAGAATGAGTTCTACATGGCCAAATACTTCTCAGTTGTCTTTCAAGACCAGGTAGGCATACACCATCACCAAATTGTAAAGTAGCTTTTGTTGCAACGGCCAAGACTGTGTTGTGTAAGCACCTTGAATTGGATGAGTCTATTGCCTACTGAAATTTCCCTTCGAAATGGTCGTACACAACCTAGAAACGGGGTTCACTCACTGGCTTGATAAATGATACAGTTGTGTTTCTGGGTGTGCTCTTTGGTGGTCAGGCATATCCTAAGCTAATGCTGATAGCATGTAGAGTTTGTGCACAACACTATGAATTTTGACACATTCTGCAGCTGCATATTGTAAAATGTCCATGAAATAAATGAGACAATCATGATCAGGTCTCTCTGGAAGAAACTTGGTTAAACTCCATCTTAACTGAGGGCAAGGGTTCTTTGATCCTTCCCCCCACACCTATATTTTACCGTGCAACTTCTTTGTAACATCAGGTATGGTGGCAGGCCTCCATGGATTTTCCTCTCTGTTAATTTGAAAGAATCTGAGATATAATTATGTTGTCCAGAACTGAGCCCTTCCGGTGCCATAGCAATGGGTTAAATGTGGATTGGCATGTGTGTGCCAATGAGGGTAACTCACGTGTATTACTTTCGGCCCAAAGTACTTTATTTCACTCTTTCTATACTCTGCCTCTGTGCCATTTGTCCCCCAATATCTTTCCTATAAGCTTGTTTAAAGCCAATAGAGTATATATACACATCTCTAATAATTTTTACGTAGCAGTGTTTTGAGCACATAGTTGCTGTATACATGGTATGGGCAGTGCCACAATATTCAGTAAAATTTTTGTATGTAGTTGTATGTAGCATTTATATAGAGAAACTATTTACATGTACTAGTAGTACATGTACTGCATTCATTGCTTGAAATCCCTGCAAGCTGGCTGCGTGTAAATCTTTCACAAGCCACGGCTCTGATAAACAGAAGTTCTACTTTCACCTTAGTAAAGAAAAGCGTCTGCCCACAGGCTCTGGATGGTAAGGAGAGAGCTGCAGCGTGCCTACCAGCGTGATTTCTCAGAGCGAGGGTTGAGGCAAGACCAAGCAAGTTGGCAGCAAGTGCAAGAGCAGCAGTGTGAGTGAGACTGAGAGTAGTAGCAAGTGCAAGTGTGGCAGTGGATAAGAAAGCAATCAAATGCAAGAGTGAGCGGGTGCAAAAGCAAGTGAAAGCGCCAAAGCGAGAGAGAGGGAGAGAGAGAGAGAGAGAGAGAGAGAGAGAAAGAGCAAAAGTGAGAGCAGCATCAAGAGAGGGAATGAAAGCAGCAGCTATTGATAAAGTGGGCTCTCTCACTGTTATTCTTGTTACCACTCTTGTTCTCGTTTGAGAGTGAGAGAAAGCAGCAAGGAGCAGGAACGAGAGCAGCAGCAAAAGCCAGAGAAAGAGCAACAGCAAGAGTGAGAGAAGCGTTTACCAAAGCAAGTGAAAGTGGCAGTGGGAGCAAAAGCAGCAGAGAGGGAGAGAAAGAGAGAGAGAGAGAGAGAGAGAGAGAGAGAGAGAGGAAGAGGGAGAGAGAGAGAGAGAGAGAGAGAGAGCAAGAGCCAGAGCCAGAGTGAGCGTGAGAGTTGTTGTAGACACTTTTCTTTCCTTGCCTATGTAATTGTGAAAGGTAGACACTGTTCCTTGCCATCCTAAGTTTGTGGGTAGACTCTCTTATTTACCAATGTGAAGGCACTAGGAGACAGTTTTCTGCAAAAGTAGATCTACCAGAGCCAAAGCCAAAGATCACTCATATAGGCTACACTACACATGCAACACCGGCCTGGTGACTCCTCACATTTAGCAGCCGACCACAAACACGTGGCATTGGCTCTGTACCTTGACTTGGGGGATCTACTGTATGTCAACACTGGTGCAGAGTATGGTAGTAGTCCTGTAGTCTACATGTATTCTACACCTGATCCAATACATGAAAACCTACCTCGAAAGTTTTTGGGGGGTAGGTAGTACAGTACAGAAGTACAGTCTAGAGTGTGAACTGGAAACAAAGGCTTGTAAAGTTTTCATCATGTAAGGGATGATTCCTGGGCCAGCAATGGTATTTCACAAAGATTGTAATTATTTTAAACATGTATTTATCGTTGTGTTTCATTCATGCAGTTCTGAATTTCACTTCCTGCCACAGTTTCTTTTTGTTTATGTATTTCAAGTCATGTGGGAAACCAAGAATGTGTACTTTTTACAGTAAAGCATTTTTTCATACTTGAAAGGTCATTTCTTAGAAAATTGCAGACTCTTCCTGTGCATTTTTGAGCCTGACTCTATGATGACTTTCTAATTGTCACTGGCATGAAGATTTTAATACTCACACTTGTGTGATTTCTTCTGTGTTCAAAGGTTGTGACAAATGCATCAATGGGACTCATGATTGAGTTGATCACTGACAACAGGTTTGCAGAGAAGAAAAATTTATGTTTTTATTGACTTGTCATGGTCTTTACACACCGGCATCAATAGGTGACAAAGTTTATCTAACTGAGTGCAGTTTGTGCCAGGGTGCATGAATCTATTTTTATCCAGAATGATGTTTGTTGAGTACATCTGAGAGAAGAAAACAAAAATTAACTAAAAAGAACAGCATGTATATAGTACAATATACCACTTTCTATGTGTATTATCTGTGTTCCTCTGTCTGCGCAACAAATGTTTTGTCTGTCAACATAATTACCTGTCATCCAATGTGTCTGCTTACCAGCGTTCATGTCTGTCCACAAATCTCTCGCTTAATCTTTCTTATGTTTCTCAGTCAATCTGGCAGTTCATTATTATATATAGCTAGTAGACCTACTGCAGTGGACATGTTGACTAGTATAATAAACATCTTACACCACACAAAGGCAAGACATATTAAGCTGAGGGATGCACTGTGAATGCATGGCTGGTTGGCATCAGGATAGGGCTAATAGTTAAGTGAAGCTGGGTGTGTATGGAAGTGACCCATGATTCCGAAGAGGTAGGAAAAGCATTCATATACAACTCGCGACCCACTGTAAGCGGAATAGGGTTGCCCATGAGCTGACACCCAGCTGCCAGTGAGGATGCAAGCCACTCATATTTCTTATTGCAGAATTAGTGTTGATAGCTGATACAACTTTGAATACTGACACAGAGAGGAACTAAAAATTTTGGAAAGAGATGGGTCAGGTGAGTGAAAGAAGGCACAATGAGCCTCTAGAAACGTCCACGAAGCACAAGGGAGTGTCATGCAGCTTTGCCACAAGTGACACACGTGCATGTGTGATAAAAATGGCAACGATAAAATGGCTCTTTCACCCACAAAAGAGCAATGTATGAAAAAAGTGTTCATGATCGGATGTTAACATGTGTCAAATAGTCTTTAGCCCCTCACACAATGTATCCTCCGTGTCTATGGTTTGCCCAATCTTCCTGTGTCGTAATTAACTTAATCATCAGCCTTCTCTTAAGAAAAAGGCACAGCTGAAGTTTGGGTTTGAATAGGTAAAGGATGTGATGTTTCCTTTTCTTCAGAGGTATTGTTGACCACATCACAGAGAACTTCATTGCTGCTACAATAAACTCTTGGGCAAGCCACAGGGAGAAAGCAAACAATCCTGAAGACATGGTATGTGTACTCTTAAGAGCTGTGCAATGTAAAGTTGTTCTGCTTGTTGTTGGGCAATGCAAGTTTGGTCGTTTTCTGATACCCAATTAAGATAAACGCTGAATAAAACATTGGAATAATTTCTATATAATGTTGATCTATTTTCTAATATGTCTGGCCTTTATTGAAGTGACAACTATGTTAACTTTTTCTCTGTCTCATTTCTTCTGAATTCCTACTAAAGTGTGTTTGCTTGTTTGTTTGTCCTCAGCGTGACATTCACCAATACTTTGACCTTTTCGGCACACTCTGCGTTTGCGACGGCATCGCTATGAGACACAACCAAAGCAAGTCAATAAATTGGTTTGCTCTGAATTTTTAGATTAAACTATCTCAGTAGTTCACTGAAAATACCGAGGTATGCCATGTTCAATCAATTAGAGACGCTGATGTTCACCATTTTCAGATTCACACATAAAACTAACATCTCAGTTCTGCGTTTTAATTTTTGTCAGATTTGATCACGAAGGCTCTGTTTGGTACGCACAAAGTGAGTCAAACTTTTACACAGTCTATGCCTCCTTTCCTTCTCACCCCTTCTCTACAGACTCATTTAGTTTTCCTTGCTTGTAAACTCTCATTTCACCTCAATTTTGAGTTCCTGTTTCTCAATAATGCACTTGTGATTACCGGTGGTAATTTTGATGATATTTAGATAATAATGACCAAAGCCTGGAATTGACTAATTCTGAGTTAAATGCATGTATCTTGCTGCTGTCTGTAGAAGCTGCTGATGTCAACAGAACTTCGGGAGAGTGACTTTGATTTTGATGAGCCAATGTGGCGCATAATGATGTCTCAGGGCACCTACCGAACTATAACCTCAGAAATGGTATGTCTGGTTTGAACAGCTTCATCATATTTTAGTGCAAGCTATGAATGGAGAACTAGATTTAAACAAACGAAACTGGATGTTTAAAAGCAATAAATTTTGTGAATCTTTGCACTGTAGGTTATGATGTATGAAAACAGTCTTCAAATAGTTTGTGTAGATTTTGATTGGGTGTACAGATTTTTTGGAATTTAAAGGCAGGCTATCCTCTATATGTATGCATATGTGTACATGTATCTGTGTGTTTGTGTTTGCCGGTTTGTTATATGACGTGTATAATATGGGTCTGCGTAGTGTGTATGTGTATATCTGTGCATGTATGCATTTGTGTACCTGTGGGGTTGTTCAGCATAGTGCTAAAGGGTAGAATGGTGTACAGTGGTCCCTCTCTTATGCAGCCCTCATTCTAAGTGGCCATCCACCATATGCACCCCCCCCCCTCCCCCCTTCTAAGCAGCCAACTGCCATATGCAACCAAGTTGTCGTTGCATGGACGTGTTTTACATAGAAAACCACCTCTTCTAAGCAGCCACCCCACTAACACGGCCAACAACCAATGATTTGGTGGCTAACAGGTCAAAGTTCCCTCCCTGCAACAGCCACAGAAATTTGTGGAGTGTGGAAACTTGTGGTTAAGACATGAATATTGATGTACGCTTGGCACTGAACATGCCACAGTACATTCTACAGCAGTGCATAAAAGTGGCCGTGCTAAATTTCTGGGAAGAAGGTCAAGTTCCTTCACCAAGCATCCCAGACAGCAATTACTCCGTTGTCTGATTCCGACAACAACGATGAGCCAGAACCAATGCAGCGAGCCAATGTCAATCTCCAGTCAGCATGGCAGAGCAGTGAGACCCTGCCAAGGTACACTCTCTCAGGCACTGACCCTGACCTCGTAAGCCTCACATATCAAGTGCAAGAGAAGTTGCAGAATGAAAGACTCAAGGCAACATGTGATGCAAGGCAATCTACATTGGATGCCTTCCTTTCTTCCACATGAGCAATTTTTTTCTTCACATGAGTACCTTTCAGGCTACTGTGCTGTTTCTAAAGCTCAAGCCAATTATTCTGTCATGTGTACTTAATTAATTTGTAATGACTTGGGTGTGCATGTACAGTACAGGTATATACATAAGCACAATACATACACAGTTAGGCACATTCCTTCTCATAGAGGCCACCTCTTATGTGGCCACCTTACCCTGGCAGGAGACCTGGCCACATAGGAGAGGGACCACTGTAGTTTATATGTAGAGCAGTGAGTTTGTCTCTTCTGAGCACAGTGCCAGTTACATATCTACAGCATGTTTATTGTTGGGTATGACCCCATTACTATTCTCATATGTGTGTACATGTATTTGAGTGTAGCCTGTGAACATGTTTGTGTTCCATGCTTTAGAGTGGATTGGTTGGTGACTATGTATATGGAGTAAGTTTTTGCCATACTTTCATCACAGTAACAAATGCCATGACGTGCCAAACTTCTTTTTTGACAGCTGAGCAAGTGTCCCGAGGTTATTGTGTATCTTGAGAAGCAGCTCTACCTCTTCCAGAGGTTGTGTTGGGTATGTAAATCACCTTTTTTTGCTAAAACCACCTCTTCTCACTATTTTAATTTTATATTGCTGAGGCACTATGAAAACAGAGAGAGTGAACTTTTGATCATGATCATCAGAAAACTTAAGGACAGAACAACTTTAGTTTTGAATTTTCAAGTTGCCATATGGCCTAGAGACAGAAGGTTCTGGTTGGATGCCTCCCTTTAAGCTAGAGATACATGTGTATCTTTGCAATAGGTCTAAACTGAGATAATGATCAAATAGTGGCAATGGTCATTATGTCAACAAACATCACATACTATCACCATGGCGATAAGTAGGCTAACAACTGCTGGACATTCCAAGAGTTCATAAATTGTATCACTGGAGATTGCAAACTATTGAAAAAAAATAATCACCCTGGCTTTATAATCCATGGCTGGGAAGGTGTTGCCATTTTGAGTTCTGGTTGACTTGTATTGCTCAGTCAAATGCCAATAATGTCAGTTTAATTTGGGTTTCTCTCTTTGTCAATTCACTGACTGGCTGTTCTGTTCTTCTCATAGGGATGCAATGAATTTGCCATTGCAAACGTTGCAAAGGTTTGTCCAAAGAAGAAGCCTTAAGTAACAAACACAAAACAAGCAAAAGTGTTGACATTCACATCCATGATTTGTTTTCTGTCTTTGCAAATTCTGTTTTTCTTGACTAATCAAACCACTTTGTGTAAGGTTTGACCATATGGGAATTGTTTATTGACAAGCCTATATACACCTAATTATAATCTGTATTGTGTGTGGTGTTTTGCTCTTCTCCTGTAGTGGTCTGGGAACAAGGTTGTGAGCATTATGTGTTGTTGTGTGATCGGTCCTGTACCATTGCTGAGGGAATATTGTGCCATTGCTGAGTGAATATTTCTCTGCAGGATGTAACGCTACAGAAGGCATTTATTTGTCTCAAGTACCGTCGGCTGCAAGAAAAACTGCGAGCAAAGTATTGTGCACTCCTGACCAGTAAGATCAGTGTTGTGTGTCCTATTTTGTCTCCTGAATTCGATCAGAATTCTTTCTCCTGTTCCTACTTCTTTTCATCCTACTCCCCTAAATTTCTTCCATCTTGACCAGTCCTTTGTCACAGTGTGACACCTTAATTATGTTGATAATATCTAGCCGTCCTGAAGTGCTTTGTTAGGACCGATGCAGTGTTCAAGATTATTCAGTGTTCATTTGAGCATTTTTTTGTAAGAAACAGAGTACCATTCAGACACGTGTTTTCTTAGCTTCTAGAATGGTGAACTACATCCCAATATACACCCACAACATACACTATTGTATCATCCTCTCAAAAACTTTCCTAGTGACTTCACCTTTATCAATGTTCTTGCAGCCCTTTTTGTGGATGTGGGCAGTTCATCGCTGAATGCCTTGGACAGCTTGAGCCTGCCTTTTGTAAGTTCACTAAAGCAAAATTTACTTGTTACAAAGATCTTAGTGTGATGATCTGTGTTTCCATGGATGTGTGCATGATCACTTCATTACAGTTGTGTATGCTTATAGTATGTGAATGACTATTTTATGCCAGCATTGTTATCTATGCACTGGATAGATGGTAGCAATTACCCTTGGATAGTCAGAACAAGGAGAAGCCATGGCTTAATCCTAAAATACACTGCCAAGCGTTTACTGCTGCTCTTGTTTAGCGAGTCTTGCTATCTTATTGCTGAACGAAGGATCCAGGCACACAGGGATATCTCCCGATGCCATTATGTTTAACTGAGTTGTTTGTTTTTGTTCATGGATACAGAAGCTACAACATGGCCCTTTCCATCTGCTTTTTCTTTGTTTGATGGTTGTTGTTGTAACTTTGAACGTAATAACAGATATCAACGACGGTGGGCATAGCTGCCTGCACCTGTGACCAGAAGGTGAATATCTTTGCTGCTCCCTACAGGTGTACAATAAGCCTGCAAGTGTCTCAGTTGAGGTCAAGTGGTTCAAAGATGCAGATGGTCAGAGCTCCAGCAGAACGGTTGGTGTATTGCATTTTTCACAAGCCATATATAGTTATGGTCTATAGGTATCCTATGGATATCTAAATTGGTTACAACTCATTTTCTTTTTAATCAATGGAAAGGTTGCAAGTTGTTCAAATATCTGAATCAATCTTGCTTCTGCATATATAAGCTAATGTATAAAAGACTATATATATATGCATATCTATGTGTATATATACACATGCATCTGTATCTTGCAACACGCAAGATAGCGGCTCCATATTTACACGGTGAGATCTTTTCATCCATTCCTTATCAAACCAATAGAAGGACATAATGAAGCCGAATGATGAAAACACGTGAATGTAAAGTCGAGTGAGGTGCAAAGGGGTGCTAACATTGCACTAAGGTGACAAAGATTATGAGAGGATGTGTTACACATGGAAAACAGATATTTTCAACTAGCACTATATAGAGCACCAACGCAAGAGTCTATACAGGTGAAGATATTAGGAGCAGGATTGCTACATGACCAAAGTGCGACCTAACTATTTTGAAATACTACCTTAGCCTATTACGCATCTCAAATTAGCTCCAGGCTCCTATTGAACTCTGTTTGAGCGCAAAGTTCATGTTCCACCTAACAATGAAAACTGCCTCGAGGAACTTGTGGTGCATCAAGCTCCTACCCCTTGCTGATATGCTAAAATGCCACATGACATCTGTGTACACACCTATAAAGCATGATGGCAAGTTCTTGATATGCTGTGTGATAGCAGTATCAGAACTTGGCCAGCAAAACTGTCAATGCAGAACTGCTCCAGGCTCCATGACACAACGCTGTACATGCTTCTGTAGCCTATCACTCGCTTAGTTTGTGGCAGATTGACACAAAGGTTGAGGTCAATGCACACACACCAGATTCACCACTAAGTGGGAATCCACCCATGGTAACATTTCCACATGTGCCAACAAATGTCAGCTGCATCCAGACCATGCACTGCATCACTTGGTATAGGAATTCACCACACAATACCACCATTCATCTGGCATTGCCATAAATAAAATACTGGCCATGGTAAACGCACAGTGATTTCCTGATATGGAGTACTGTTGATTGGCAAGGTGTCAGTAGATGAACTCTTGTAGTCTAATCTGTCCTTCACACAAGACATATTTGAATGGGATGACTATGGTAGCTCATTTTATACAAAACAAACAGGTATACTTCATGATACACAGTAAACCACCAAGTTTGGCGTTCAAAGTGTTGCACGCGTGTTACCGTGGACACTCATGGAGAATATCCCTTTTACACTTTATGTTGCCTACCAGATTTTAACTGCATCATTTAAATCCTAATCAGTGCATATATGTATGTCATCATACATCCTAGACTAGTTTTTAGAGCCCCAAATTCCTGTGGCTTTCTTACTGGTCATTTTCTTTTGAATATTCACTGCTCAAGTCATGAAGAATGGGCTTGTTTGGTTGTGCTGATGATGAACTTCTATGTTGCTAGGAATGCTCAGTCAAATGAGGAAATTTTTGTGCCTGCGCACTTGCACTTGTTATCTATCATCATGCGAGTACACGAGCACACAGGTACACTGCACCTATGTAGGCCTACATTCCAGCCTCAAGGCGACACAAGTAGACTAGTAATAAGGGCTAGCCAGATATACGCGCAGAGTACAGCTTGGTGGGCTTGATTTTGACCATTGCAGTCAAGGTACAAGGAGCGCTAGCACTGCGCAGCGTGACTGCAGCTGAGCATCATCAATGCATCAGTACAGTCTTCAGGCCTGGTCAAGTTGATACGTTTTTTTTGCCCAAGTTTTGCAGTATACAACAGAACTTTCTGTGACTTCAGAGACTTTAAACCCCTTAATTTATGTTTTTGGTTGACATGGCTACCAAGGTGGGCAACAGAGGCTTGTACTGGCAAAGCATGGCTTGTTGTTGTGTGAGAGAAAGCTCATGAAAAACGGAGGAGGCAAGTCTTAGGCTTTCTGCGATTTCTCAAAGTTTGTTCTCAAAGGGATAGTGAACGGTACTACCTAAGAAGCTAAGAGTTTCTATCAACCAAATATGACCTTGGCTAAAACAGAAAATCACCAGACAAACTGTGCTCAACATTCGGTGAGGGTACCAGTGACCACCAAACTTGGCACAAACAGGAATTTTTGCTTGAACGTCATTTAGTTAGTATTGTGGTAGAGTCAATAAAGCTGCACCTCAAGGATAGTGACTGTGGATTGGAAGGAGAATTTTTAGAGTGGGAAGTTGTTTGAAAGGTTACTGTGGTATGTTTTTTCACCCAACAATTTCGACCATGAGCTTCTAGACTAACGTTTCCCGAAGTTTTATTGACCTTCCTCATACCCACTTGTACATAGCGCCAGTGACGCCAGTCCCCAATAAGAATGTATGCGATTTCTGGTCATTCATGGTGACGATCTGGCACATCTCTGAAGGGAAGAGATCTGCCTTCCAAGACTGTCGCATAAATGAAATGCTCAAAAACTTGCGGAGATGCGTTAAGGAAATGTGCAAGAAAGCAGAGCTAGTGAAAATTTAATCTGCCATTGCCCGTCTGTTTTACAGTGTCTGTAACACTTTCAAGTGCCATTTTCAGTTAAAGTGGTTTATTTAGATAACTCTTTTTCACCTGCTATACATGCCTCAATCAGACCCTGATGCCATGTATTTTGCAAGCATCAGAAAAATCACAATTCTAGGTTTTGCTGGTTTCAGATCTAGAGTTTCTACTAATTGTTCTAAGGTAGTCCTCTTCATATTTTGGTCTTGTGCAGCTTCTGCTGCTGGCACCTTTTGTTTCCAATCCTCACCATCTACATAATTTTTAACGAAGAGATTGACTGGAATTTCTCAAGCTTTCATTGTTGGTGCTGGGCCAGCACTCTTCTCCGTAATAATCCCCAGCTAGAAAAAGCTGCAAGTAGACTTCTGTGTACTTATTCAAAATAATACAACATCGCAATGTACTACTACTGACATCAGAGATCAGAGAGAAGCACTCTGGCACATCTAACGATATGAAGCACATTGAGGCATGCAACATAATGTGACATGCTGAAAGAAGCCTTAGCAAGCCTGCTAACAAACATGTCAAGGAACAAAACCCAGAGACAAGGCAGAGTTTGCAACATTCATCCACAATTGACAACTTACACATCAGAGCTCAACACTGACATCTGAAGCATGCACCCATTAAAGTCATCTGCACAGTTTTTGATGTCATTCGATGATATCACCATTGCAACCCACAAAAGGGCTGTTAGGGGTTATTCTGCGGAGGAGCTTCTAATTATTATTTGGAATTTCCCTTCGCCTGTTTTGGACAGGGCATGATGGCTGCTGTTTCTTGTCAGACGCTTGCAGTTTCACGCTCAGACACAAATGAAATCTGTGCGTGGGTGATTCTCTTCTTGAAATCCAAAGAGGTACATGTTTCTTTGCAAAATCATGTATAGGCAATTGTGCTGAAGAAAGTTCACAATGGATCTCCTACAGGCTTGTTTTAAGTACTCTAGGTGATAATCACAAATCCAAAGGTGAAAGTTTACGAGAAGAAAGCTCTTTGTTTTGTTTAGAGTTCTGTTTGCTAACATTGCTCTTTCGCTCTTGTTTTATTTTTTTTTATGAAAAAAAAACTCAACAGCGGCTTGTGGCTAAAAAGCCAGAGTACAACAAGCTCATTGTCCAGGTGAGCAGTGCAATCTGATCCTTGTCTTCTCGTTCAGCACTCTGCCCAGTCGTCTCTTTGAAGCTGCTGGTTTCAAGTGTTTTCCCAAACATTCTGTGAAAGCATTGTAACAGCTGTGACAGTAAGGTGATCAATTTGAAATTGCAGCACGAACACAAGCAGGTGAAAGGTTGAACTTGGTTGAATTGAAATCACACATACTCAAACAAATGCTGCCATATCCAAATTCAATTGTATACTTGTATAATAAGTTGCATGATCATTATGCAAATACAGAGATGATGACTGCATGTTGTGTTTGCTAATTTGTCTTTTCATTCTGCATTGCCAGGTGCTTAATCTCGTTTACTGCCTCGTTAAGTTTGGCCATTTTGGTGAACTGGATGAGCCGCACAGTCTGCTGCAAAGTCTTTTGCGACCTCTCATGCTTCTTCTCGATGGCCGGTCGGATTACCTAGGAGTTCATCGAGTGCGAATGGCGCGTTTACCCAGCAGGGAGGACTTTGCTCAGGTTCACCAAGGTTAGTAGCTCTAATGGCTACAGTCCTTGTCGTAACAAAGACCCAAAACCAGGGCCATGGAAGAAACAGAGTGCATTTCTTCAGCTGTAAATTATTAGGTACACTAAGCTCCAAGGTTCTAGCACATCAATGGTTGTGGCTTTTCCTGCCCATGGACAATCCAGTGGCTGCAGCTCGAAGATATTCCCGAAGTAGTCAAATGCATGGTTAAAACTTTTTCATGAAGTATCTGGTCACTGATGCTAACTTTTACATTTATGCATGAACTTGGCTCTGCTTGTGCGAATTAGCTAATGCTGAAATTCATCAGGGTTTTTGTTGTTTTCATGTTAATTGCAGTTGCTATAGATCAGTCTAACCCGAAAGGAAGAAGTTCTGGTGTAGATTTAGAGGAAGAATTTGAACAAAGTGGACGGTTCAAGGAAAGTACGGAGAACAAGATTATTGCGGAGGTGAAGCTAAGGTATTGACCGTAACAGAAACCATTCTGGAGCTCCAGAATCAATAAAACTTTTGAATTTTCATAAATTTAAGAGTTTTCAAAATGTCATAGCCTACAAAATTATGTCATCTACATAAAATTGAAGTCTGTGTTGTCAAGAACAAATATGCTGCGAACTGAAACAGAATAAAAGGGCTGTGTGGTGTCTTTTGCACTCCTGGGAGTGTATGTGTATTCAATTGTCTGTGTGGAGGAAGGACGGTGTGTGACTATCTAAGCTCTGTGTAGCAATCTGCAGGATATATTCAAATAAATACATATTCAAATTATATGCCCCCATCATCAAGTTAGGCTATAATGATATAGTCAGTATCATCCGCTTTGACTTTTATGAGAAAGAGGTGACCTCACATGCCGCAACAAGCAGAGTGTTCATCAAGTCTTCTGTTGCCATGTTTCTTCCCCAGAGGGATGAAGGTGTTGGACCTTCTTTTGAACTACAGAATGCAGGCTTGGATGAAGGTTAGATTTCTAAAGGGAAGCTCTCCTAGCTACTTACATTGATATCCTGTTGTCATTTTCAGTCCGTCTCTCACCCACGTGCTTATTGGAGGCTGTGATTTTAATGGAGGCTGTGTATTTGTAATTTCAATTACCTCATCTGATAAAACCTTCAAAGAAAGGTAGAAACATTGCCGGTAAAATTTTTCGTCCTAATTTGTATACCAACTGTATATCACGGCACTCAAATAAAAGCCGTTTATCTTTGGAGACTGTGTAATTTAAAAAGTCAACACTTATTTGATATGTGTACTCTTATTAGAGACAGTGAACAATATACTAATAATGGTATCTGTTCATCCATCTATCTGTGTATCAATATACCTACCTACCTATTGCTATCTATTTGTCTGCCTGTCTGTCTGTTTGTCTATCTATCTATCCCTCTATCTCTCTATCTATCTATTTAACTATCTACACATCTATCTATCTATTTATCTATCTATCTATCTATCCATCTATCTATCTATCTATCTATCCATCTATCTATCTATCCATCTATCTATCTATTTATCTATCTATCTATCTATCTATCTATCTATCTATCTATC
>JAOWAW010145949.1:0-10432 GCA_028565695.1 Nicola tetela | reverse complement strand
TTTCACATTTTCGGTGTACACTTCACAAGTGCCTAGTTAATTAAGTTAAGGCTCTGATAAGACAAGCAACAAGTGGCATACGCATGGAAACGTCGTGGGTGGATGTCCACATTGAAGCACTCATACATATTGGAGCTCTTCATTGCATACAGAACTCGGAAGGTGGGTTGCTACTAGTTGCAACAAAGCTAAGCTTCTTTGGTTGGGACAGACGAGGTTGTAATTGTGTTTACAGCGACAGAGTTCCTTGAGCTCATGCTCATCATGCATCGCCAGAAATGACTGTGGAGAGACCAGCAACAGCGGATGTCGTCATTTTTGGCAAGAAATGATTTTTTTCAATAATTTAAACATGTTGCTGTGGAACCAAGAAATGGCGCACGCTTGACAGCCCCGTGGCGTGGATCCCAGAAGCAGCAACACATGTACAGGGCC
Organism: Nicola tetela; assembly: GCA_028565695.1. Classification (NCBI taxonomy): domain Eukaryota; kingdom Metazoa; phylum Porifera; class Calcarea; order Clathrinida; family Clathrinidae; genus Nicola; species Nicola tetela. The sequence continues at coordinate 9,997 of JAOWAW010145949.1, read as the reverse complement.
ATACCAGTCACAGTTGGCAACCTGTATCAGAAACAACTTTCTTCTCTCTGTTTGTTTGTCTGTGTCCACCGCTCTTTACTTTTGCCGCACTAATGGTCGGGTTGCAGATTGTTTGAGTGGTTGTGAAGAAGGAGGTGGTGGCAGATGATGGGGCTGAGGTGAGATGGCATTTTGCCCTCACTGAGTTATCATTGCAAGCTGCGCCGTGTGAAATGCATTCTCACACTTTGCTGGTACTTTTTTTATTTGCGCAGTTTGAACAGTACTTGGTAGTGTGAAGGGACGGAACGCAGAGATGACTCTTGGCGGAAAGCGTTCCTCCCGTCGCCATAGAAGTGTTTCTCGCTCCTCAGCCACCAGAAGAGATTCTATGTGAGCATGCGAGACAACTGTGCGACACAATTCGCCACCTCCTTGCTTCACGCAGCAAGTCACCAACATGCTGGAAGGTAATACGTTTCCACGCAGATGTCTTTTGTTTTTTTTTCGGTGAGCAAGAAAAAGGAAGAAGACTAGTTTATATGCCTATTTCGTCGTTCCCCACTCATTACTTTCGCTCTCCCTTCTACTGTTACACCTCCCCAACTGGTACCTGTTACTTTGCGGACATTTATTTTCACTGGCATCTGTCTGCTTCTCTCCCCCCCCCCCCCTCTTATTACACCACTGGCAACGTCACACAGGCTGTGCCATATAGTATATTTTACTAAGAGTGTCTGTCTGTTCGTGCGGTCAGAAAAGCACAAGGTGTGAGTGAATGAGAGTTATTTTCCTTTCTTGTTTGTTGTGTGGGTGTATGTGTGTGCGTGTGTGCGTGTGTGTGTGTGTGTGTGTCAATTTGTCTGTGTCTGTGTTGGTGCACGTGTGTGTATGTGTCTGTTTCTATATACCTGTAATTCCAGTCATTTTACATTTATATAATAATATTGAATGAACATCCATAGACAGCAGGTGTGCTGTTGCTTGTTCAAGAGAAAATAAAGATCTTTGACTGTACAAAACTGTTTGGCTTCTGTCTGTTTTGATTTGGTTGTCTGATTTCATTATTATGGTGAAAGGGATGGGTTTTGTTATGACGTGGAATTTTCCTGTTGCACAGAATCAAATATAGTAAGCAGTTCTTTATGTATAATGTTCTTTTTGGTTTTAAGTGCGTCTCCTTTTGTGTGTCCTTCTTGACTGCAGCTGTCTCCATTTTGATACATTTAATTGAAGCAGTGGATCACTAGCTGCTTCCTCAAGAGTGGCAGCTGCGGCACTGTCTTCTACTGCAGTTGCAGCTGCTGCTGTAGGTGAGGGAACAAGCTGATCAAGAGTAGCAGGCCATTGACAGTTGCAGAGAGGGAGGGTCATTAAATCATCGTCATGGGTTGCATGTGGTTCATTGTGATGATGATAAGTGTGTGGGGTCCGAGAGAAGGGCTGCAGGAATGCATTTTGTTGACTGCATTTCAGCACATCCACCATTGAGTTTCTATTTTGGCTGTGATGTTGCACAATCTTCCGAGCAAAATCATTGTTTTTTTCGATCGCATGGCAAGAGAAAACTTTCAGAGAGCCAAGTTTTCTCAGCTGTGCAGGCACATGATATACAAGACTGTGCATGTATGGTGTAATATACTCACGTCCATACCCTGGTAGTAATTGTCCCAACTTCAAAAAATTTCTCACCCACTGCCTGCTTCTCTGCTGAAAATCAGGGAGATCCTTGAGGTCAGGGCTCCATGAGCTCAGATATAAGTAGAGGGCGTAGAACTCCTTCCACAACCACATGACCCCTGTTGCTGTGTTGGGGTGAATCCCTGCAGGTAGCTTATCAGAAAGTTTTTTCAGAAGCTTTATTTTGTCTGTGCCCATTAATGATGTGGAGGCTATTGTTTTACCCTTCTCCCAACTCTCCCACACATTAAACAACACACCACATTCTCGAATAACACCAGCTAGTTGTTGAACATTGGGTCCCTTTGCGTCTCCTGAGTGGCCTTCTTCGCAGTCCATTGCCTGTACCTCTGGGACCAAGTTTGCTAGGAGTACATCAATGATGCGTAACAGAAGGTGCAGCTCATCTAGGACTATATTGTCCAAGTCAATATTCAGTAAAGGCCTTGAGCAATGGCAATACTCCTTGATGATCCAATCCCTGGCAAGGTGTTGATGCATGGCTGCATCTGTTTCGTTGTAATCATCATCATAGGATGTGTCCCAGCGCTTGTCTTTGTGCACGCGACAAGCAGTGCAAGCATAATTTGCAGTTGAGCTCATCAAACCCAATACTCGTTGTTTGTACTTGACATCACGGCATAAAAAGAATTCCAGTGGCACGACCCTGTTGTCCTTCAATCGAATTTGTTTAGCAAAAATGAGATAATTCATCTCACGGAACAGTTCACCCATAGTCTCCTCAAGGGTTTCAAAGTTCTCCTGCCCACTTACTACAGCTACTGTTCGAACTGCTGAAGGGTGCAAAATTGACTTTCCCCAGTTAAGAAGGGAGAAAGAAAACATCTGATAGGAGCTAGAGCAGCTCATCTGAGCGCCATCTCCACCAATCTTCAATTGAATCTTCTCTGGCAGGACAATTTTTTTCAGCCATGTACAGTTCTATTTCCAGCCTCAGCATGTCAGTGAAGGAAACAGACGCACCCACTGGCCCATCATCATTATTTTTGAACTGAATTTTGATAATTTCATTCAGGTCATGTCGAGCTTGCTTTACCAGGTATGAGCGAGGAAGAGCTGACCCTTTTTCGTGCATCGTGATCTCATGATACGCTTTGTCAGACACACAGAACCTGTCAAGGATCTGCAGAAGAGTATAAATCTGATCTTGTTCAGGCTTGGACAGATGAGTAAATGTAGTATTTCTGCCAGACTCTTCAGGTCTTTGACTCTTTGTCTGCTCAAGCAGTGGAGCATCAGTCGTTTTCTGAGCACTGTTTGAGCCTGATTTTGTAACATACATCCGTGTGGCAGTGCACATTCCCTCCACACCAGGCTTTCCTTGAAGTGGTAGCTGCAAAGTCTGGCCAGTTTCATCATCCCTCAAAATAGGACCTTCCACATTTACCCCAAGCTTTCTGGCGAACGCTAGTGCTATCTGAGCTCTATTTCTTAAAGTTTTGAGCTTGTACCTTGCACTTCTTTCCGCACTTTTTAGGAGAGATTTTTCCACATTTAATACCTCTCCAAAAAGAGCCTTTTCAATTGCTGCAAGCAGGTCACTATTCTCTTCTTCTAGATGCTCATGCTTTTCTCTCTCACGCTCAAGTTCCTCTTCCATTCTGCAACCAATTGCATTGCCTCTGCCTCAAGCACTTCCACCCTCTTTTCTAATTGTTGACTGTGGCCCAATAGTGTGTGCGCATTCACCATGTCAGAAGGTTTAAGGTGAAGATTGTAAAGCCTTTCATCCATCTCACGTTGTTTTGCACCACCACCTGCACCTTTTATTGCCCGTCTAACCTTTGCAGCACAAGACCTAAGCTCGTTCTTAACCCTTTCATTGTCATCTTTAATTCTCCCGGGGTATTCCACCAGCTGCATGAACCCATTGAGCCTGGCAACAAAAGTAGTGCTCACCTCCAAATCAATCCAGTGCTGCAACAAACGCCAAGGAATCCCAATGGCCTCATAAACCTCTTTGCTACTATTTACCCATCTGGAGACAATCTTTTCATCAGGAACGCATTTTTAATAAACCACCAAGAAGGAAGATCGGGACCAAACATAGTGGAGAGCGAATCGATGTCCATGTCTGCCACACCGAAGACAACTCCTTCCCACTCTTCGACAGTAAAAATCAACCTGTACCAGCAGCCATTTTCTATTGCCATGGTTGCAAAGCATGCGTACAATTGAAAAGCATGGCTGAAAAAAGTCTGTCATTCGGAGCAGCAGAGGACGATGGAAAGAGCAAAGAAGAAAGGAGCATGGGAGTGTTTCTTCTCGGTGCAAGGATGAAGATATGGCTGTGGGTTGCCCTTTGAGTTGACTCTTTGGCGGATTTCCTTACTTCTTTCATTGGGTTTAATTTCGATAACATGAAAGCTTGTAGTTCTCAGAGGCCACCTGGCAGTGGCTTTTTTTGGCCCGTAGTCGGTTTTCTGGGAATGACGGACTTGAAGAATGACCGGAGAACTCTGGAAAGATGGTTCGTATGTAAACTCCATTGCTGCTCCTTCACTTACCTTGCAAATTTTTGGTGTGACTTTGCAGATTAGGCTTTGTTGAAAGCTTCGGAACTCAAGGCTTCCTTGTGCGATTAAAGTGTTGTGATTACTTCACATAGTGGCTTTTTATTGTTTGTGATGGCAATGTCAAGAAAAGAAGAGAAGAGGAACATCAACTGGCTATCTCCAATAGCCATACAGTGTGACACAGGGACGGGAAAGAAAAGTGGCACATGCAAAATTTAAATGCGGCCGTGCACGTCAAAATGTATGCAGTTGCAATTGCGTTTCTGGTGATGAGTCTACCAAGTAGATCTCAAAGACGCAACTAGAACAAACCGATGTGCATGAAGCGCAGTGTCAACATACCAGAAATGTTGCAGCTTGGCGGAACCAAATCCACCTGCATGCATACTGGCTGCATGTGTTATGTGGCCCTTTCCGTCAAAAGTTCAGACCTCACAGCAACATCTGGCAATCGAATCAGCAGTGCGCCCATAGACTCCATATCGCTATTGATATCAGAGAAAAACGCTTTCAAAAGTTCAGCGCTATGATCGATAGGCAAACAACTCGGGAGAGTAGGCCTGGGCAGAGGTTAGGCTTACTTTGATTTTGCTACAGTATCTGGTTATCTGGTTAGGCAAAGGAGCAAGCTTGACTAGGGAGAGTTGGCCACTGAGAGGCTCAGCTGACTTTGATTTTGCTACGCTGGTAAGGCAAAGGAGCAAGCCTGACTTGGGAGGACTATAGCCTGAGTTGGCATCTAGAATTTGTTCCTCGTCCCTTTTTTTCACATGGCTTTGGAAAGGTTTTTCTCGATCTCTGGCGATGTATTTAGAAAGGTAGACCTCGGTTTATGGCATATATTACAAACAGGTGCAGCTGTGTTACATGGCTCTGTTGAAGTATGTAGTCTATGCCTTCCTACCATACATTCTGATCGGGAGAAAAAGATGTGATTAGCACACGCTGGCTAGTAACGGTTGCAGCATGACGGACAGACACACACACACAGACGGACACGAATTAATCGTCTGCGGAGCCCTACTCAGCCCCTACGAGCCTGACAACGACAATAATGTCTACATATGTCTCTTCGCATGAGTGGTGATCTGCACCGCGTACATAGAACTCATGCCTGAATTGGGTATGGGCGGGCTACTGCACTTCATCCCTGCTCCTGCGCCATGATACAGTGGCTAAGTAACTGTAATGGGATAACCTCATCTTCTTAGGTCTGTACTCCAGATATGATTACACTAAAGTAATAATACAGGGCTTTAGCCCTTTTTTAGATTTTGGTTTGAACTCATATAGCAAGAAGGATTGTGAAAACTCACCATTACTAGTTCCAAACATTACCACCAGATCAGAGCGGCCAATCATTTTGAAAGCCTTAGCCAAGATTTTTCCTGCCTTGTCATGGTTAGTAAGTCCATACCACATCTTCACCATGTCTTCTCTACAATCCCGAAAGTAGTTTGAATGGTCACAACGCCAATATTTCAGAAAACCTTGGTGCACTCCAAATGATAGGCCAAGCTCCCACCATTCCATTGTGTTTTTTATGTGTAAGCTGATTTGCTGAAGTGGGCATTTGGGATCACATGGAATGTCGTCACTGTTAAAAAAGGAACAAGCCGAAGAAGGGACTGGAGAAAGATTGTGATTCAGTATTAATCTAGTCAGTTTTGCTCAACTGTTGGTTTTGCTCTTCATCTACAGCCAGGGGAAAATTGAGATTGCACTGGCATTTTCTGGGGACATAGTCATGACAGGCATGAGAATTATTGTTTGTAGAAAGTTTCCAAGTTGTAAAAATCAGATTTGTTCGTTCTGAAATTAAAAATGTAACAGTATCCCAAAATTGGGAGCACCAGAGCCGCATGTAGTGTTTCTACTGTGGTTCGTATTTTCACCTTTCTTGCTAGGGTGTAGTCCATTGTATAATTAACCTTCTTCAATAAAGAATTTACAGATCACATGGTAGCTCCCATGTTATTTGAGATGTGCCATAACTCAATCTCATCCAACCGTAGAAACCTCAGATATTTTATAAGAACAACAAGAAACAGCCTCCAGACAGATCTCTCATTTTCTGCATGGCAATCTCCATGCCGGCTTTGATTGTACAGGTCTATGGTGAGTGCCCGTGTCTAATGAGCATACCATTGCAGATTCATCCCCAGCTTTGAGTAGGTTTATGAGTTAAAACAGTCAGAAGACAGTGACTTACACAACCTGAAGATGCTGTTTGCCAGTGGATGCTGATAATTCCGGCCAGAAGATGTATTTATCTCTTCTATCTGTTTGAGAAAAGGAAAACAGAGTTGCTTCCCTCAGAGGTAAAGTTATTTTTAGTTAGTTGATGTTCTTGTTTATATTTCTTGATGACCAAGAGGCATTTTTGTCCTTATTAGAGGGATTCCAAAATAGTAGAATAACTGGCGTGAAACTTGAAACTACAAGGCTGATCTCATGTGATTGAGAACAGAAAGTTAAGAAAAACAATAAGACAGAACTAATAAGGAGTGGGCTGACAGTGCCTGGGCTTCTAAGTATACGTGGAATCACTCAAAAAAAGGTTTGAGAGCGTGTCTAACTACTAATATTGTTATTCTGATTTCAACTCACACAAGTCGATCTCTCTCTCTCTTTCTGTGTGGCTGAAAAACTTGGAGTAAACACGTTCCATGAGGTCAATATGTGATGCCAGATCGAACAAATGGCAGGTGGTACTGGCGGATTCCATCTTTGGATAAGTTACTAGCTGCTCTTTGTAGTGTTCCAATTTTTGCGAGCTGCTCTATCAGGTTTGAAAGGCTGTCTTGAGGGGTTGCATGAGTCACGGGTTGTCTGCTTAAGCTGTTAATGACGTACCAGAGATTCCGTGAGCTTCAGAAATAGGCTTTATATTAATTTTCAAAGTAGTGGCTCTCGAGAGTTTACCATTTTGTACTCGCTTTACAAATGACAGAGATTTGCTACAGCCAGAACAGATATTATGGAGTTTTGTGAGCTCTCTTTGCACTAGACCACGCTTGTGAGGTAACCTCTCACACTTAGAGCAGATTAAGGGCCTCCATCAACGCTTTGGCATATTCAGTGACTGTCACCTCAGAGAGTGCTATCTGGATCTTGATATCCCAGTGTTTCTTCATAGGGTCTGCATTGCCGGGGTGTATATATGTCTCTATATGCTCTTCAAACGGTCTCTCTAGCTCTTAACGAAATTTAGCTATGTCTATTTTCATTTTTAGCAGAACAGAATGACGTTTTCGAGGAAAAAGTTTCGAGAAAGGCTCGAAAGTGTTAAAGCTGTAAGGATCCAGCAATGGATTGTAGGAATATGTCATTGTGTAACGGTACACCCAAAGTCATAAGAAGCTAGCTGGAGGTGGAGAAATCTCCGTTGCAGATGATGTAGTCCAGGACATTAAAGTTACCAGTCAAATTTAGTCAATGGTACAGACACTGGGATCTGAAACCCGCATCAATGTACACCTCCCCAGTTCTAAAAGTAACAGTCACTGAGGGAGAGCAGGTGGGGAGGGGGGGGGGGGTTGAGATGCCACAAACATGCCCCATAAGCAACTTTGTTTACTGGTGAAAACTTTCAATCAAACTAAGTGTCTAACTCATGAAGACATTTTCAGGAGGGAAAGAAACACATTTGAGTATTTCAACTACCATGAAAGTACATACTATGCCCCCACAACGTTAGCATGATGTCCAATCCTCTTCTACAAAGGAGTATTCCTCAATTGTTAACTCTCCATCGTCTGCAGTACAGTTCACAAAAGTCTTCGATGGACATAAGAGTTTAATCTGAAGAAGTTCCTTAACATTGTCTGGTTTGAAGGACCTCTTATGTTTAGTGTACCAACTTTGAAATGTGCTACATCTCGTTACAGTCATTCAACTTACAGTCATTCAACCTACAATACAGGAAACAGCACACCAGTGCTAGCCTGTAGCAAAAGCATTCTAGAAGAAACCTATTGAGCCATTTTAGCCCATTTAGATTAGCAAATCCACGCTGCAAAACAGTAAAACATAGGAGAACAACTTGCTCATGCTCAGGTCAAATTTCTGAACTTTGTGGTCATCAGTAGAAGTAAACTCTCTGTGAAAGACTCTCACTATGTTAATCATGCATTCAAATGATTTACTCACCTTCGAATTTTCCCACTACCTCCAGAAATTCTGGAACAATATTTTTCAAAACTTCATCCAATGGTTTTTCGCAGTAGGGATTCCATCCATCCCGTCCACAGAAGTGATCGAGCATTACAAAAACATCCTCTGATGTAAACATGGCAGAGGATTTCTGGGACATGAACTTAGAGTCCTTAAGTTTTTTGGCTAGGATGCGAAACTCCTCAGGGCTTCTGATAAGCTGACTGATTTTCAAAATCCTGAACTGGCGAATTGACCAACTATTAAAATATCACACAATGTAAAAACACGAAATTTAATTACAATGCTACACTTTGCCTCTATGGTTACTAGACTACAGTTTTGAATACGTATCTAGCAAGATTTCTCTCACGGTTAGCTTGTTTTTCCTCAGAGTTCATTTCTATTGAAAAACAAGGTTCCACGTTCAATAAAATAACCTTTATTGTGTTACATATATTGGCAATGAACTACATCAACAGGAAAAGTTGGGAAGTTGTTTGGTTTATGCTTCCACAGTGATCTCATTTTCAGCTTATAGGGAAAATGTTTCAAGGCACTGCTTGAGACATTCGTGAAGGACTGACTAGTGCTGGGACGGGTCAACAATTGGTCGAACATTAGGTATCGTGTCCAAAGTTACTCAACCAGCAGGTGCTAGACCTGTAACCGGTATAGGAACTGTGAAATCAAAATGCGTAGCACTACAGCCAGATAAAGTACAAATACTAGAGGTATAGCCTGATATGCTCTTTGGCAGGAATTACTAGGAGCAGCTGACCTGGCTGCCGATGGCTTCCTCGCATGGTCTATACTGGCTCTACCATGCTGTAGATCTATAACAATGGCAAACCTACTTACTTTTTCAGCAGGTCTGCTACCAAGGCCTACTAGGCTTACATACTACATAATGGCAGACCTACTTACTTTTTCAGCAGGTCTGCTACCAAGGCCTACTAGGCTTACATACTACATAATCTATCCAGTATGAACGCACAGCAATGTGAGGCAAGTGAATTCGCAGCTTAGTAGTATAACCCAAGTTAGGCACTGACAAATAGTGATGGAATGCATACAAAAGTAACCCACAAACAAGCAGGATATACTACGTTCCGCTGTACCACCGTCCTAGCCGTACAAAGATTTGCCCACGGTCTACAGGGCTTGCTGAAGCTCACCACAGTTATAGATCTATGATTGCTCAAACAGATAACTGACGTTGTCCATGTACACAGAACCCGGCGATCCAAAAAACTACTGGTTTTACAGGGACCTAACGGACCTGCTGCAGCACGAAAAATGACACTAACTTTTTTCTTTGTCAATGTTCTGAGAAAGGGAAGGCACACTCCTACAAGGTCATTGTGGTCTCTGTACTCCTAATCCTTAACTGAATACAGGCAAGCGCGGTAACATAGTGCGGCAGGACGTTAAACAGACATACAGAGCGCGAGAGAGAATGGAAATAAAATGAACATGTTGGGAGTAAAAACCGGCATTGACAGAAAGCTCAGGTACATTAATGTCTGGTCCCGGCCCCGCGACCGAAAATGGCGACCACGTCATACAATGGTTGAGCTTCGCGTTGAGGCCGTAGAGTAGCCGTAGACCCTACGTGGCGTCCATCTCTGCGCGCACGCTAATCA
>JAOWAW010145916.1:0-10435 GCA_028565695.1 Nicola tetela | reverse complement strand
GCAGAACAACTACTCAAGTTTCCAGCTCAGCTGGCAAACAACTCCAGAGAGATAAAGGAACTTTTTGAAATGGTTCAGAATGGTTCGAGGCATTTCGAGCATTTATCTCAGTCTGATGAAAACCTCACTCATCGAATCACTGAACTCTCTGAGGAGATACAGCTGAACAGAGGTGCTATAGGTAAGCAGTGAAAAATTAAAACGGTACTGAGCTGCAAAAAAGAACTCAAGATAACAAAATATGTCGCTGCATCTCTAGGTTTTTTGAGGTTCACTAGTACTATGCCCCAATGTGTTTCTAATCGTGCAACTATGATACATTTTAGATAATATTAGAACTTGCTTGTCAGTCTGTTTTCTTTTCTCTCCTGTCAAACTTAGGAACCCATTTCTCTTGTACAAAAAATGTCTGCCAAAATGGTGGCACATGTGTGCATCTGGAAGTCGGCTCTGTGTGTCACTGTCATCCTAGCTTCAACGGCCTTTATTGTGAAAGTGAGTGCATGGATATCACTAGTACTCTGCCTGCAGTCGTTCAATCCTTGCTTGAACTGTTTCACGTCTTTCTGCCTTGAAATATGAGTGCTCACAAAAGCTAAGGCTTTACTGCTTTAAATAATAGAAATATTTTAGAGAATGAGACAAAAGGTAATGTCATGCCTGATGCCAGGTGTCATCACAATAGTTCACAGAAGCCCACTGAATCAATAAAATTGCTTTCATTTTCAATCTATCTGAAACGAACAAAGTTTTGCAATTCAGGCTTTGATGTTTCCATACTTGCAACTGGAAGTGCATGGCTCTCACAAGCATTGGCCGACAGATACTAGCTGTTGAAGGAAAGCTCCTGGCTTATATTAGTTTTGAATAGCTTGATAGTTGTTGGGTAACACATTTTAAAGATAAATCGTAGATTTTTGATGATGGTGCAAGATTGAATGCACATCACACACACACACACACACGTATGGGGAGACCTAGACAGAGTGTAAAAGCTATGGATATGATACATGGACTACGACTGCTGAGGATCATGATCCAACAGAGCGTATGCATTACGAGCTGATGCAAGAAATTTGTTGAAGGACAGCGTATCAGTGACTTTAGCAAGATCTATTAATTTGTGGCAGACTTACAGATCTACCTGTGCATGCATCTACAGCATTATCATGCATGCAGATGTACATGTATGTGTAGCCTATGGAACTGGTGGCTACTACTAGCACTAGTATACTACAGAATTGGAAATTTTCATTTGGGTTTTATTTTCATTAATTTTGTTAGGCCATTAGGGTTAACTAAAATCAATTCCAAACTAATTCTTTTCACCCATTGGTGCTGTAGTATAATGTAGGTGACATAAAGCTTTATTTTTGACTCCCAAAACTTGATTAATTGATTAATGAAAATTAATTCCAAACCAAAGATCGTTTTTAAGGATTACCAAAAAAAATCGCTAATAAAAATTTCCAATTCTAAAGGACCAGTACAATTCACTCTTACAGTCCGCACTACTGTGCATCCGGGGCTGTAGAACATCTTGAAAGACCATGTACAAACCAGACTCCAACCTTCTCTGCCTCGCTATTGCAGAGAGTGAACTGTCAATTGATGCTGCTCTTGTTTTCTTACTAATTTTTTTTGTCGTTCTTTCATATCTATCTTCTATCACTGTATCCACATTTCTACTGAATCAGTGACCGGCTACCTGAATCTACCACTTTGCAATTCTCACATGAGTATGGATATTCCCTCTATCTATGCTGGCACATTTGACATAATGCACACACGCGCGCTGTGATTGTAGATAGTATCTACGTCTGTAGACCTACTTTTCCTAATCATCGTGGACAGTTCAAGTGCTTTTACGTACACTGCCACATGCTTGTCCAGGCATCCAGGTGCACTAACATGCTGCATTTTTTAGTATGGTTAACTGAACTGTGGTATGTTCAGCCAAGTGTACTCTGGACATACTGTAGATCTACTCTAGCTCTGATCACTTTGAAACTTGGATTGCGATCGGTGTCTGGGCTTCTGCGACTGTTTGCAATGACCCCTTATGATAATTAATACAGGAAGAATGCATGTACAAGCTGAACGTATTTCGGCAGTCTACTCTGATCATCCAATTCGTTTACTCGTCGGACATCTCCATTCTGGTGGTTGGATGTTGGCTTACTTGCTTTCTTTTGTCGACGACTTCAGTGTCATCAATCTACACGGACATTTCTTTTGCAACATCGATCCTAAAGTTCCTGTAGCTTCATCATGGTTTATCACCCAACATGTTCTATAAATTTAATAGGGCTATTTTCATAAGCATGTTGACATCTAAACGTCGACTTGCAGCAGACAATGCAAAGCAAGAAAACTTAAACCAGAAAGTAGGTTTGTCTTTGTTCAGCATGGGAAGAACGCACACAGTACAAACCATACACCATACAAAAAGACGTAAATCCAGGATAACTGAGGCCAGAAATGAATAGGAAACTCTAAAGGGAAGAAGAAATGATAAATTTACACCTACTGCCCTTGGCCCAAGGGTGGTGATAGAAATAACCCAGTGTGGATAAAAAACCCGGGACAAAAAAAACACCATCCTGTACCAGCAAAAAAACAGTAAGCCATCAAAGATGTGGAAGAAACATGAAAAAACCTGAAAGCTTCCATATTGCAATGTGAATAAAGCCAGACTGGAAAAACAGACAGAGGCAGGAGGGAGGGAAAAAAGCAAGCAAGTTTCAGGTGACACCAACCACAGTGACGAATGCAGTTTGGCCATGGCGGTTTTATACCTGTGGACCAAAGTAAGCACATGCATCCGAAAATATTTTTTTCATCAAAGTCGTTCCCTCGAATGATGAAAAAATGAACTTTCATTTGTAATTATCGATATCACGGCATTTGCCTTACCTTGGACAAAATGACAGCTATCTGATGATCTGCTTCATGAAGAAAATTCCCAAAAATGTGTTCACAAATAACTTATTGTGGAAAGCATGCCCATTTTCAAAATTTATGTGTTGGTTATTTTAAGTAAACAAGCCATGCAATGTAAAAATCAGCACCGGCCATTTGGTAGTCCTAATTATTTATTGGTTGCTCTAACTTTTAACTCTCTGAGTTCTTTTCCTTCGCTAGTAAGACCCACTGATGGTGAAGACTTTTCTTGTGCCAAAACTGCAGCACCAGGAATGGCAGCGAGCTGCAAAGAGTTCTATGACTTGGGGATAAGAAGAAGTGGAGAGTACACATTAAATATCAGCTCACACATCAAGCAGGTTTGGTGTGACATGGCCACTGACGGAGGTGGGTGGACTGTCTTTCAACGACGAAAGGATGGATTGGTGAACTTCTACCGCAACTGGGCTGACTACAAAAATGGTTTTGGCAACGTATTCAGCGATCTCTGGCTGGGCAATGAGTGGATCCACCAACTTACAGCACGAGGGGATATCGAACTTCGCATTGACTTCAACCGGAGACGTTTTGCAAAATACAGTAACTTTTCAGTTTCGGACGAAAGCAGCAAGTACCGATTGAATCTCTCTGGATTCATCGGAAATGTTGCCAACTATATGTCGTTTCATAACAACAGACGGTTCAGTACCAAAGATCAGGACAATGATAACTTCCGTGATGTACATTGTGCGCAGCTTCTTCAGTCTGGCTGGTGGTACAGTTTCTGTTCTCAGTCCGACTTGAATGGTCTGTATGGCCGGACTGGCCTTGCATCACTACGATGGGGGTGGCGCCAATCCAGCTTTTTCTATCCAATGTTTGTTGAAATGAAGCTCAGATAGATCAGCTACATGGGAAAGAGACAGAGAGTACAAAGTAGACAGGCATATGGACACAGTCAGAAAAAAAGAAGAATTTGATTCTGCTACTAAGGTTAAACCTTTAAGCTCCCTGATGTTTTACGACTTTTAAGAGTACATTAAAGCCTTAGTTGCTTGGATAAATTTGTGGGATTGCTGTTTCTTAGGTAATCTTCTTAAGTCACTGGTTGTGTCTTCTGAGCCTTTTCTTGTATGCCATCTTATTGTGTACCTTGTCAGTCACTTCAAGATTTTTCTAATTAAAACTGTTCAAGACAATCAATGATTGAATGATTGTAAGGTTCTTGCAAGGCCTTGGGGATTTTTCCTCTTTAATGCCCTCTGTGATAGCATTAGCCATTGGTTGTCTATATCAGCTGTGTTTATCCACCTTGATGTATTGGTTTTGCACAAAGGCGCATTGTTGTTCGCCAAGTTGTCTGCAAACAGCCGCTGTTAATTGCGTGAGTGTGATGCCTGTTTATCCTGGATAACCGAGGACACAAGGGTTAGCTTTCAGTAGATGACTGTCGCTTGATGAGTGGATATTGCTTGGCAGCTACTTTTTGTCAGCTCTCTTGAGACTCAGTCATGTGTATGTGTGTGTGTGTGTGTGTGTGTGTGTGCGCGCGCGCGCGCACGTGCATGTGTCACCTTTACAATCGATAGCACCAGTCTCCCCTGGAAGACACCACATTGTAACTCTGACATGCACACACGTACACACTCATGTTCACACAGCACTATTACTCATTAACTCCCTGACATGTACCTACTCTCCCTGATATCTTTCACACTGTCTATTCTCATATCTTTGATTTCTCTGTCTGTCTGTCTCAGCCTCCTGTATCAAGAACTCCTATGGAGTAGATCCATCACCACATCACGTGCCTTCCCAAAAAATAATCTTCTGAGTGAAATTGAAAAATTCAATACCGGTCAAGTTAGCAAAACGGTGTAATATAGTTTAGTACAGTTTGTAAACACTTTGCTTACATGATAAAGGATTTCAAGTTACGCTCACTGCTGCCTAAACTTATGGGAACATTCCAATGTGCTAAGAGATTGTAAACTGTTTCATTTTTCAAGTGATGGAGCCCAGCGCTCAAGCGCTTCTGGAAAACTAAGCACACTTCCTGACTGGCTGTCCTGTAGACCAAACAGAGGCAGACAAAATTACAGTGAGACCATGTTCAAGTATCAGGTACCTCACCTATCCGGATATTTTCGTGCATGACAGATGTGTGTGGCTAAGCGGGGTCTCAATTTACTTGAAAAAAAACTATCTACAGTGTGATAATAAATCGAACAGCTAAGACAAACAAACACACTAAGAAATTGGTAAATGAACAAGCAGCCCAAGATTACCAATGTGACCAACCGAAATTTTAAGAAATTACATTTAATGATTAACAGTATAAGTTTGATAAAGTGGGCGTGTATGTGCATAGGGGGCTCAGCTATTCTTAAATATAATATGTATCCAGTTGAATCTACATGGACTTTTGAAGCTGCACCAACATTGCACATTTGCTACAACCTAGCTTATGCTGCTGCAGGTATGTATCTACACTTAATTTCTGTTTGTAAGACCTGAGCAGATCACCTGGATCAGTGAAAAGTTCTGGTGATTTGCACAAGCTCCCCTCGCTTTACAGCGCTGCAAGCAGCAGGTGCTTACTGTATAAGCTGTACAAGTGTACTGTTATGTACAGGGAACGTGCTCAAATCTTATCATATCATTGAAAGGCAGCACTGAAAGCCAAACACCTACTGTATCTATACTCCAGAAGCTGATAGCTAAAATTTGAAACGACAGCTAGTGACAGTGGAACCAAGAGTGATACAGAGTTTCCTCCATGGCAAAAGCAATGAATCTTCAGGTGAAGCTTGGTTTACCATAGTCATGACCACCATTGATCAACAACGAATTACAAATTATACAAAAACACAAGACAAAGAAAAACAGTAACTCTTTAATCTTGATAGAATATTCCACATACTCTTCACTGACAAAAATTTTTCCGTAACAAAATAATAATTATTCATTTAGGGGCCAGGTCATAAGTTCATAGATAATGGCTAAACAAAAGCAGATTCACATGGGGGAAGGGGGTTCAAAAATTCGTTTGCGATCCACACAATCTGGGTTCCACTCATTGAAACCAGAGACTCCAATAACCACTGATGATCTTGACTGGGAACCGCTGGGGTTAACACACCTAGCCTACAAACATGACAAAAATATCATTGTTTTCAAGTTGTGACATCACGTCCTTCAGTACCACATGTATCAATAAACGGATACATACGCATATGCACAGCGCTTGTTGCCCAGCTCAGCACATACATGTATGTACATGATATGTGGCTCATGCGGGTCGGCTGGCTGCTCGTTATCTAAGCACCGGCTACAGTAGGTCTGGGCAATGAGCGATGAGCGCTAAAAGACGTGATGTTGCGAGGAACTTGAAAACAGTGAAACATCACACCATCAGTAATGTACATCATGACCTAATAACTACACCATCTAATGTGATTAGTACACCTGGTACACTATGCCATCTAACACACCATACAAATAGTACACTGTGCCATCTAACACACCATACATATAGTACACTATGCCATCTAACACACCATACATATAGTACACTATGCCATCTAACACACCATACATATAGTACACTATACCATCTAACACACCATACATATAGTACACTATGCCATCTAACACACGATACATATAGTACCAGTCATGGATGTGTTGCCTTATTTTTGTTTGCAAAGGGAGAGGGTGAGGAGGCGTCAGTGCACTTTTTGGTCATCTAAACTTCTGCCTTAATTCTACAGTGCAGTATTTTGACCGGCACATGCTATCATTTGAACACGAATATTTCCAAACAACACGCGCACTGGCGTGTTCACAGCATGACGTGCTGAAATACAGGAATCTGCATAGTTGTCATCTAAGTTATGCGTAGGTATGTAGCTGGTCAGTCCAGCGACTCGAGCTTCGGTGGCCCTCAGACTTGGTATGTCGACAAAACATGGTTATATACCAGTGTGATGAGTATGTTCAGCACTTGACTCTGAGCCCGGTACGCGGGTGGTAATCAATTGGAAAGAAATCAGGAATCACATTCTTGTCCTTCAGGAAAGCCATGAGGAAATTTTCCAGCGTTTGAAAGAATATCATGGCAAAGAGGATTTTCTGCTACAAGTGTGCACCACTTTTGCCAGATACACAGTGTAACTCGCTGCACAAGGATTGTAGATGAAGATTTGGACTCCACTGTACATGAACAGGTGTGAGAAGCTGGGCACACATACAGCAGAAAAATGATGCATGGTCTTCTAGTTTCTTCTGGCATACGAGTTGGCAAATGGTGTAATTGAGAGTCTATCCACAAGGTTGCTCTTGAAGCTGTTGTAGTGCATTCCAGGCCTGCACGCGACTTTTGAATCCCGTAGCTTATGTAGCGAAGTACATGATAAATATGTAGTCCACACATATTTCACCAGCACAGCATATACGGCACATCATGCAGTGAATGCGCCAATGCACACATTGCATGGACATAATCACATGCGTATATGTGTGCTGGTGAAAATATTGCCCAATATTGCCCAGTAGAAATGGCAGAATTTTAAATGACCAAAAGTACACTGGTAGCACATGGTGGCGTGTTATCTTAGGGTGCTGCCAGAGGGCCACTGAGGCTAGACAGACCAACTGCACACCTACATGTATCTACAAAATACATATACAGTTGGCTACATGTACAATGTAGATTACTTTGGCACATCATATCATGCAGTGAGACCGCCAATGAGCACATTGCACGGAAAGATTCATGTTTGAAAGACAGCATGCGCAGCTCAAAATACTGCACTGCAGAAACAGGGCATAAAAAGTACACCAGTAGGGAGGGGTTAAAGGGCATCTGCACGCAAAAATTAAAATTTCACCAGATCGTCTTCTTCCCTTTGGATGATCTCTGTGCAAAGCAGCAGAAGCAAGAGCTGCCATCTTTCACCAATTGACCGCAGGGAGCTGTATGATCTCACCCCGGCTTGTGACGTAAGTTGTCCCAAGCTTTGAGCCATGCTTCTACATGTTACATGTAGTTGCATGTTGATCTATGTACAATGGCTATGCTGATAATCTCCAGTTTGAACAGGAAGGAAGAGGCCACCAATTCCTCATCAGTCATCATGTTCCGGCTCAAGCATACATCCTGGAAGCTGGCTGTCCTTGCTGCCATAACTGAAATTCATGCAGAGAGCCGCAAAATTGGCCTCTTCCTTCCCGTTCGGACCGTAGATCGTTAGCATAGCCATTTTGCATAGATTTACATGCAACTATAATGTACATGTAGAAAGCATGGCTAGAAGCTTCGGACAACTTACGTCGCAAGCCGGGGCGAGTTCATACAGCTCCCTGCGGTCGATTGGCGAAAGATGGCAGCTCTTGCTTCTGCTGCTTCGCGCAGAGATCTTCCGGAGGGAAGATGATCTGGCGAAATTTTGATCTTCGGGTGCAGATGACCTTTAATTTTCAATATGAATCTGTTTTCGCTTGTCCGCGTTCTGTGAGCTTTTGATATGACCCCTTAGAACTTAGAATATTTTATTCGCTTTGTCCAGCAGTCAATCATGATTCTCTAGTTTCCGGCAACGAAAACGTCTGTTCATGCATGTCAGTTGTGATTTCTGACAGCTAACGTACTCACCGCTTGGAATAGCTCGGGATTATGAGTCGCTAAAGATCTCAGAAAGTCCGCGAAAACCGCCTGCGTCCGCCCTTCTATGTGATCAAGTAGAAGGCGTGCTCTGCTCAGAGGAACGGTTGACGGCAGGTGAATCGTCTGGTACATCACACAGGTGAGGGTGTCGATATGGCCGAGCGAGACGAAATCTTCCGCAATCTGGCGAGCTGTACCCTGTAAGCTGCGCAACAGCTCTTGCCGCTGTTTTCTCAGCCACGCTCGCTGGTCTACGCCAAGACTTTTTGCTGCCACGTGCTGGTTACTGCCTGGATCCTGTTCGCTGTCGCTGATTTCGTCCATACACGTTGCTCACCTGGCAGTCCGACAGCGTGGGTGTGAAGTGAAGTAGGTCTCTGTTCCCAGCGAGCGCTATAAAGCGCTACCTGTTGGCCAACCCCGTTCTTTGGCGAGTTCTGTTGTTGTCCTATGTAACGGTTCGTTCAACTACAAAAGGATATTACGCTGTCAAACAGTTATTGGAGTGTCCTGTACACTTGGAAGTAACAGCGTACACGAAACTAAAGATTTAACGCCCGGCAGATACTGATATGTGGGTGTCGAAGAAGACTTGGAGCGCAGTCTTCCCAAGAGAAACACACTAGACCAATCCAACCTTTGGCGCGGCAAAGCCGGCCAGCACTTGCGCCTGGAAGCGCTCGGCGAGCAAGCAAGGCTGACATGTCGCGTCGCCGAGTCAAGGGATCGGTGATCTAGCGCAATTGGGTTCGCCGCAGGTAGCCTACGCAGTGGTGCGCCGCCGGAGGTAGGTGATCTCTAACCCAGTTATCAATGGTTATGGTCTGCACTCGTCACAATGGTATACGTACACCACTGCGCACTGGTGTCGTGGGACGGCTGTCGTCTTGCAACGCACATTTTTTGTTCGACTGTATACCAGTACAGTTCGCGACCTTGGCAATTTTACGCGACAGTGTGGTTTGCGAAAATGAAAAGTTCTTACGGACAATTTTTTTGCACTTTGAGCCTGAGTACTCGCTATATGTCTCTGTTCGAAGAAAAATGTCTATACGGACACTACTAGTACTTTCATGCCTGTCGGAATCAGAGGCCAACTTCAAGCAATAGGTTCACTTTTATTTTGTAAGTCCTGCACTGACAGCTCTCAATGTTTTTTTTTATCTCCTCCTTGCCCTTTCTATTATTTGTTTCCGTTTCTGACTTTCATCCCTGCAGTCTCGTACCGCCTTATAATGGCGTAGACTATTGTGGCAGTACACGTATTGTGTTCACAGAAGCCGACTAGCACTGGTGAGTCTGACTATACCAGTGAGCTGTAGGCTGTATGGGCAACCAGGTGATATGCATTTGTCCTACATCTGATCTGCATATCACCTCATCACAGGCCATAATGTACAGTGCCTGGTTACGTGTACATGTAAATCTACTGCACGCCCCTCGCCGACAGGCTATCAGAAGTAGACCAAGTGAGTGATGAGTTGAGTAGATATTGTGCGCATGCGCGTTGCGTAACAGAAACTTAGAGAATGTGCGTAACAGGGAGCAATATCGTACTATAGCAGACGTGATGAAGCAACTTGTGCGTACCAGCAAGTAACATACGCAGTCTGGGACTATTAATTTCATCACTAAAATTCCTATTCAGCACCAGCGCGCCATATGAAAGAGAAAACGGCATTTCGGCCGAGTTCTCCGGCTTCTCCAGCCTTCGCAGGCAAGCACAGTAATAAAATAATAATAATAATAATAATAATAATAATAATAATAATAATAATAATAATTGCTCTTGCTGAAAGCCATTTCATTGCTTGACTTTGTGAATTTAAAGTATTTTCACAGTCCTTGTTGTATTGATTCTTC
>JAOWAW010145894.1:0-10437 GCA_028565695.1 Nicola tetela | reverse complement strand
AAGTAAGGCGAGGCTAAAAGAAGAAGAAGAAGAAGAAGAAGAAGAAGAAGAAGAAGAAGAAGAAGAAGAAGAAGAAGCAGGAGGAGGAGAAAGAAACAAAAACAGCGCTCAAAGTACTATCCTTGAACCTCACAGTGTCAAGTTAGAGTAACAGTTCTCAATGGCACTAAGCTCAACTACCAATACCTTCCCTAAGATTTTGTGTGACTGAGAGTGTGTAGCGCTTAACAAGAGCAAAGTGGCTATCATAGAATTATTTCAACTTCTGACAGAGAAGTTTATGTATGAAACCTTGATCAAGTGAAGTATGCACTAAGCAGTTGAATCAAATACTCAGAATAGGAATCGCATCCCGTAGCAAAGTAGAGAAGTTGGCTTACGTAGACTCTGTAGGTAGGCAAAAACATGTTGATGTCTAAATGGGGATAAATACTGATTCACAATTGGAAGTTTTCTCCTTTATCATATAGGGACATGATGAGTTTGCCATTTTGAGTCTGAAGGAGTCTGTCTAAGTATGCTACTTTGTTGTTCTCAAAAGTTGTATCCTTGAGAGGTAGTTTGGACTGGTAGATCTTCTTTATAGCCTTTCACAGTGAGGGTTGATGATGTCATGAAGTCAGTATTGCATCTTTGTGCAAACTCAAAACATCTTGGGTAAGGGAGATTGATTGGCCAACTCGTGAGAAGCGAATCACAGTTGAGCTTTCATAGTCATGGTATAGTAGTTCTGCAAAGCAATGGTGCACAGTTAATAGCCATAGGGGTGCAAGTTTGATGCTGGAAGACTATGCTTTCCACTTGCAATTGAATGAAAACATTGTTTAAAAGGAATGTAAGCATGTAGATAACATCTTGGGTAGAGAGAAATAGCATACTGTATTTGTTATTCTTGGTCCAACTGGCTTGAAGTCTTTTATCAATAGGAATGGATTGCATGCTTAAGCCTTCAAAGCTATCTCACATTAATTGGGGATGTTTCCTTTCAGTTCACCATGAGAGAAGTTTGTGCTGAGGGTGCTGAAGTCATTTATATATACGGATGAAATGGATACACAGGAGTTTGTTCCTGAAACTAATTCAGATATTTCGTGGGATTTTGAATAAGCCAGTAGCCTCCATTTTCTAAATTTTGATATATAACCTTGCAGAACTTCTGCTGTCATCTTTCACTAAGCTAAGGCACAATATCAGAACTTTAGAAATGAGGGTGGTACTGCACAAGCTGGAAGCAGTTGTCGTGACTGCCATAGTGGTTCTTATGAAGATTTGGTAACCGGTGAATGTAAGGTAAGAATGAAACTGTCCAGGGACACCTAGGTTGTAATTCTTGTGGAATATTCTATGTAACTGGATGATTTCATTGGTGAAAAAATTGCAGATTTTACAGTTTGGACTACTACCACTAATATAATTTTCCTTGATGCCTAATTACCAATTATTAATAAACAATTTTATTGTGGCAGAACTTTTTGCTTACAAAAACAATTTTCTTACTGGCTTTGCCAGCAGTGGGGAGAACATATTTTTGGTGGAGATTTGTTAATGCACGTGGTACATCTTTGTCACGAAAGACAGGCTGGGTAATACGAGGACTGCCTTCTCACAGAAGTCTTTCTATCTCTTGTTGTACTAGATATACTGTGGTAGCCCACTTATTGACGATTTTTTTGTGGAATTCAGTTATGCTGGGCCCTTTTGGCCTGGCATTCAAAAACATATCTTGAACTATTTCCATGTTAGTGGACAAATTTGTCTTGTATTGCAGTCTGTAATTTGGACCTTTCTGGAAGATTGCACATAGCGTAAGGTTGGGGACAATAGCCAGATCTCCTGTACTAACATGGCTGAGTGAAGTGCAGTTACAGGAGGATTCATGGAACTCATGAACAAAAGGATGGGCTGCTGGAGAAAGCTACTTTCTGTGAGTGTGTGTGTGTCATTAAAATGAGAAAGAAAGAAAGAAAGAGAAAGAAATTGAGGGAAAATGGAGAGCCACAGCTAGGAATTGAACCTGTGTCTTGGGATTTTGCGCTCCCGTGTCATAACCACTAGACCACCATGGATCTCACCTCCGCTCTGTGTGTGTGTATGTGCGTGTGTGTACGTGTGTATGTGTGTACGGGTGTGTGTCAAATTGAAAAGAATTATGTATGCAAAAGGGTGCATCTCACATGCAAAAGAAAAGAAACAAAATGAAAATTACAACAGCAGCAATTGCGCTGTTTTCATCAGTCTATCACTCCTAGTCTGCACAGAAACCAAATGAGAGAGGGTGTGTACGTACTGTGTGTGGGGGTGTGTCTGTTTGTGCCTTGATAAAAAAGAGCTTTTTAAAGCTGGTTTTAAGACTTCTGGCATTGCTCAAAATGCTTCAACCTTGGTTTATGGCTCATCTGATGTTCAATTTTGGTTGTATATGGAGGTCCTAATTTAGGACCAGTTTTGATGTGTCTACCTGTGGCCAGAATGCCAGGGTGCTTCCAGGCTGGTTATGTGGCAAAGCGGCAAATATTGTTCGAATATCCACGAAAGGTGCTGAAGTCAGTTGTAAAATTATGCTTCATGCCTTAGTGTACTAGTTGAAGGCTCATCAGGTATGACTACCATGGATTGGGTTGTTGGTAATGCAATGGTGCCCTTCGAAAGCCTACTTTAAAACTACTTTAAGACTTGCAAGGGGTATTAAGGGTCTTTGAGGCTTTAGTGTGAGGTTAAAACTTTCAACCTTGCTTAATTCTAATGATGTTGGTGTGTGTGCGCATGTGTGTGTGCGTGTGTGCGTGCATGCGTGCGTGCATGCGCGTGAGTGTGTGTGTGTGCCTGTGCGTGCCTGGATAGAATGAATTTGACAAATGAACACCATTTGATTCATTCCTTAAGCAGCTGAATCTTCATATGTAAAGAGCCTTGATTTCAGTATTTGCCTGACTTACTCATGCAGGCATTTATTCATTGCTCAGCGGAAAGTGCAACAAGTGAGACCTTGGAGATTGGAAGAGAAACTTCTTTGCTTTTACCTTGTACTCTGTAGAGATCAAATTTGCCTTTGCTGCCCATGCGATAGCTGTACTGGTTGCCATTGCTCCATGTCACCATCAACAACATACTACTGCTTAAGGTGCCCACCACATAGCCCTCTTCATCACTGTCCTCGTTACCCTGTGACCAGTCTCTGCCGCGCTCAACACGCGTTTCACTTTTGAACAGCTCAGCTAATTGGGATGGCGAGTATTGACTGTAATCAACTTGTGCTGTGGAGAAGGAAAAACCAGCCAGGGAAAACAAAGCTGTTGATGATGTTTGTTTGTTCATGAACATCTGAAAGTATCTGACTATCTCTCCACAACAGATATTCAGGTACTTAAGGCTACGTACCCCTCCCCCAGATTTGACAGTTGTTGAAACTTCATTGTGCGAATTCCCTACCGCTTTCTTCATGTTTTGGCATTAAAGGGCATCGTATAGAAAGCTCAGTTTCTGGTTTGCAAAAAGTTTGGAAAAGATCTTCAACTTAAAAGGGCTGCCTAACTAAATAGTTTCCCTTCTCTTAATGCGGTTTGTTTCAAGCAGAAATTAAATGACTAAACCAAAATGGGTGCCAGCAATATTTGAATTCAGTCGTTAAGTTGCTTTTAATAGCATTGAAACAGAAAAGCATTATTTAATGTGGAAAACTCACAAAATTGAACATAACTTTAAAAAGGAGCAAAAGTAATAAATATGGGAGAAGATTTAGTTGTTTGGGGTCTCTGCAGGGTACCTGCCAAATTTCAACCTGGTAGGATGAAGGATGGTGACTTGGCTAAATTAAGAAGAAGAACATGTGAGGTGGTCATTTTTGATAGAAGGTCTTCTCCAATCTTTCTGAAAACTTGTAACGGCAGATCTATGTAATGCCCCTGAACACCCAAACATGAGGAAAGCTGTAGGGCAGTCACATGATGAAGTTTCACACACGGAACAACAACACGCAAATCCGGAAGGTACTTAGGGGAGAGAGAATTTGCTTTTGCCAGCACACATTTTGAATAGGGTATCAGCTTATTACCTGTGAATTGCAATATTGAATGACCAATTGAATCAACTGATCCTGAGGGCATTAGAGAGACTCAAAGAATAAAATTATATACTTAAGCAAATACATATATACATTTTCTATGTGTGGAGTTGATATTTTCAAAATTCAAACCTGTCATTTGAACATTGCTAAATACACGAGTAACTATTGGCTAGCGAAGGGTGTTTCTGTATCAAAAATACATGCACATACTCTGACAGCAGCCAACACCGAAGAGGATATCATCGAGTGCAATGTCTCCTTCAAAGCTCGTGCCTTGAATGCCCTCAAAGGCAAGCTGGGAAGGAAAAATCACAAGAAATTATCACATAACAAGATGAAATTAATGAATGTCCTGAAATGCTTTTTCAACAAAGGATAAAACTATAGCACCATGGCCAGGGTAAAGCTGAAGACATAGTCTAGCGTTTCTATCTAGCAAGCTATTTTTGCTGACCTTTAATTTCACCATTGACGGACTTGAAAACGTCACTTGGAAGCACTCGTATCAACATTGCAAGTCCGGACAATGATGCAAGGAGACACTGGACACTTTCCACAAACTACCATTGATATGCTACAATTGACAAACTTGGACCTCTGTGACCTCTTCTGTGCAACAATTGTGACAAGATTGATGGTATCACTATGGGATACTCAGTTTCCAGAAGCAATTCCAACAAATGTGCTCATAGAAGAGTTCCTCACAACTGCTGTGAAAGATGCACGGACAATAAGTCACAGCTAGATTTGACAACGCATTGCCTAGCTTTTGTTGGTGAGTTCTGATCCACAAGTGCATGGGAGCTAGCCCTAACAGACATACACTCTCTACTGTTGCAACTAAACATTATTGTATTTTGTCTCCGCTTCACATGTGGTTATTGTGCTGCCAGTTTGGTCTTAGACACTCAAATGGCGCAGGAAATGTCTAGACCATAGATAGCATCATTCTGCTGATAGGATAGTATTCTACTCCTCTGCTTGGAAATTGCTGGCTGTTTTCAATATGCACTGCACTTTTTCTACATTGCGGTCTTGACTGTGGTTCTCTGGTAAGAAAATTTACAGCTCTCATGGTTCTAGCTGTTTTCCTTATATCCATGCCTGATGTAGAGTTGCAATTGTGCGATCACTAGCACAGTGAGGAGGACACCACAGTCACAATCTGTTCGGAGGCCTACATAGTTTGTCAAAGGGACTGAAACTCAGGCTGCTTCCCATCTTGCTTGACAGCAAATCGACTTCACAATGGAACAAATTCTGCTGCAGAAGTCCCTCTTTGCGGTACACCTCGCAGCTCAGGAAGAATGTCACCTTGGTCAGCTTTACGAAGAACAAGACTTGGTGCGGCTGTTGTACAACATGCAGACAGAGCAAGAAGAAGGACATGGAGAAGATGAAACGCTGGCAAGTCTTCCTGTCAAGGTGAAGCGAGATGACCATGCTACAGGTTTCTGACTGACAGACATATGCCATCTGTATGCTTTATTTGGGCTGATGCATTGCTGTTGTTTACTGGGTCTCAACAACCACAATGTTTGGAACATCTTCCCTGAGCACACCCATCACCATGTCTTTGGGGGCACAATGTCATGGAACTGTTTTTCGTTCTTGTCTGCCTATCTGTGCTTCCATGATTACAGGGCCTGTCCACAGCACTGGGAGTCTGATTGTTTTGCAGCATATTGCGATTTCTTCTCCATCTTCAATGGCAATTGCTCTTCACACATGGTGCCATGTGAATACCTTTCTTTACGTGAGACCCTGTACCTTATGAGGAATCACATTGCATTCAAACAATAAAATCCTGACAAGCCAGTGAAGTACAGTATATGCTGTTCAAGTCCCTCAATGACACTTCGTTTAGCTCCACATACAAGTAATTTCTTTATGCTGGGAAGCCAAGGAGCACACCATTACCTTGCTGCATCCCTTGGACAGAGAACTATATCGAAGAGCACTCAACCGAAACATAACCCTCCAAGGAAGAAACATTTCGATGGACTGTCATCAACTCCAATTGTCAGGTGGTTGCCGAGCAAGAGCATGACATTCATTGGTACTCAGCAGACAAACTGAGTTGATATCCCAGAAGAAGTCAAGGCTACCAAGGGAAGGGAGTATTACAGTACACAGAAAGGTTTTGCGGAAAAAGCTCTTGGCCATGTACCTGCCTCTGTAACTGACTGATTTCTTGGCCTTTTGTTGATTGGAAGAATCTACAATGCCCCCATATGCAGATCTTGCTATGATGCATCTTGGGCAGGCTGATGCCTCACCTTCTCAGGGGAAATGGCAACACAGAAAAGGTCAACTGAGAGATGTCAGTACTGTGGAGAAAAACCATGCATGTCAAAAGTGGATATTCTGCCACATGGTAAAAAAATGTGCACGTGATTCTAACAACACAATAATCTGGCAAAGGTTGGCAAATCTGGTCTTAAATGACCCGCAAACTAATCCACTTCTTTTCAGACCGAAGGTGGAACAAAGTCTGTCAGACAGGCTTTCATTGGGGATGTTGCGTTGTCAAGCGACAGCAATGGAAGGCACCTAAAGTGCATATCGAATCCCACACACATTGAGCACGGTGGCACCACGTGCACAGCAGTCTCTTGGCTCTAAAGGACACCAATGCGGAACTGACATTGATGGGACGTGTTCAGTTTGAGTCTCTTGAGCTATCCTTTTACCAGTTTTGTCACCCAGTTACACAAGCAGTCATCACTGCCGATGGCCAGCCATTAACCTACATGGGAGCTTACAAACTCTTCCTGGTGCTTGGTGGGCATTTAGTCAAGGAACAGTTTGCAGTGATCAAGGATGTCAGTGCAACACTACTTCCTTGGTACATCACATGAGACTTGCGATTCCTTTCACTGGAATCCCTCCTTCACAGGCAGCCCCCATCTCTGCCCACTGCGATGGATTAATCTGGGACTGGCGCATGTGCAATTTGACCCCAGGTTGCTTCAAATGCTGCTGACAGACACAGCACATTTATAGGAGGTTGACCTCGCTTTCTACATCAACAGGGAAGAATTGGCAGCTAGCACAGTGTGGCTCATGATTTCTCAGCAATACTGAGTCACAGTGTGCCAAGGTTGAGCTTGAAATAATTGCTGCTCTTGGGTTGATGTCGAAGTACTGTGTCTACACATTTATAGGGAGTTGGCCACACTTCCTACAACAACAGGGAAGAATTGGCAGCTAGCGTAGTGTGGCTGATAATTTCTCAGCAATACTGAGGCACTGTATGCCAAGATTGAGCTTGAAATGCTTGCTGCTCATGAGTTGATGTTGAAGTGTTGTGTCTACCTCTTGCATTTACCCAGTTTCACACTCCTGGTTGACCATCAACCATTGGTGCCTATCCTCAACAGGTATACACTAGATGCGGTGAAAAATCCTTGTTTACAGCAGATAAAGGAAAGGTTGCCACCATTTGTGTTTTCTAATGTCTGGTGAAAGGCACAGACCATCCGTTGTAGATGCGTTTTCTCAAGCACCAGTAGATGACCCATCACCTAGGACCAACTTGCTGAGGACAAATTTTAAAGTGCAGCAGATTATCATTGCTGCCACAGTACAACGCTATCTTCAGCAACCATGGTCAAATGGGTTAGTAAGGAAATGATGAGGATCTTGACGGCGCTAGGGATTCGAACATTCTGCCACATGTCTCAGTGGAAGTGGAGACTGATGACATGATCCAAGGATGCACTCCTGAAGGAATCACACCTTGGGTAGTTTATGCAATAGGGTGCAAGGAATGCCTGAAGGTTTATGTCAGAGGAATGGGGAGAACAGGAAAACAATACGTCGGTCAAAGGACACAGTGATCACACAAGGAAAGGATAATGTGGAGATCTAGATTTCAGCCATAGGACAGCACATTGTAGACACTGGACATGAGATGCACTGGTTGGCAAAGGTTGCCAAGAGGGAAGGAAATGCCACCAAAAGGAAGGAATTTGAAGATAAACTATACATAAGTTAGGAGGGAAACACTGCAAAAATGGCAGCATACCCTGGCAAGGAAATGCCCTGCCACAGCCACGGCATGTAACATGTGGTAGATCTGTTTGTGACTTGGCCAGGCTACACCTTGAAGTGTGCCATTTCCATACTTGGGTGTTCCTTGGCCAGGCCACACATGCCCGGGCGTTCCCTGACCAGGCTATGGAAACCAAAACTTCATGAGTGACCTGTTGTTCCCTGACCTGGATATACTATGTGGCCTGGCCAGGGTATGTTAGGAATGCTGGACAGACCTACATGTACATGTATATACACACTAATGTGTCCTGGTATTCCCTGACCAGGGAATGTGCTGTGGACTGGCCAGGGTATGAGTTACGGATATGCATATGTGATATGTGATCTGGCCAGGGTATGCTAGCCAATACACACACAAACACACACGTACACACACATGCACGCATGTCCTCTTGTTCCCTGAGCAAGGAATGTACTGTGGACTGGCCAAGGTATACATGACTCAATGTGAGTGATGCTTCCTACCTCACCCAAAATCTAGAACAGTCATGGATAGTAATGTTAGCGTAACGGTCTCCCACCACCCAATATCCTCTGATGGAAAAAAACTTGGTAGGATTTTTTATTTCAACAGTGAAGGGAGAAAGCCAGATTACAGTAAAAGAAAGAGAGTGTGTGTCAGAGAGGGGAAGAGAAAGAGAGAGAGCAAGCTAGAGAGAGAGAGAGAGAGAAATATAGAGAAAGAGAGGGGGACATAGATCTAGAGCAAGTGAGATCTTGTTGAGCTCCTAGGCCTGCAGGAAAATTGGAGTAAACCAGAGGACAGAAGACAGCATCAGAAATAACAACAAACTAGAAAGGATGTACACAAGCAATGGATAGTAATATTGGCGTAACTGTCTTCCACCATCCAATTTCCTCTGATAGAGAAACTTGGCAGCATTATTTTTAATTTCGACAGTGAAGTGAGAAAGCCAGATTCCAATGAGAGAAAGAAAGTGTCGACTGTCAAAGCCTTGTAAAATTTTCTGTGAAAGAATTTTAACTTATCTTTGTTTATACTGAAAGAATGGTAGTTATAGTAGAAATATCACAATTTTTCCTATGTCACTATTTTGTAAACTGCGGTAGGAATGGAATTACGGACAAAGTTTATTAGTTTTCATAAATGAGTATTGTCCGTAAATCTGCCCATCTCATGAATTTTAATTTATGAATGTTAGTCACATACGAAAATTTGTTGTTTTGCAATAAGTCCTTACCTCAACTTCATCATCAGAGAAGCTTGCAACTATGCGTTGCATCTACTGGCATGCCTCTGTTTCTTTGAGAGCCCATCGAGCATTCACTTCAACATTGTGTGGTTTCAACCCAACTGAGGGTCGTGCATGTTGCCTTGGTTTTCTGGGTGCCAGGTGCATGTGCTTCATTTGCTCTCCCCCTTTCTTCACATTCACATTTCCGCAGGGTTTGGATGAAGTCCTTCAACTTTTTTGATCGCCAAGTTGGACTGTGCATAAACAAGCAGCCTTCATTATCTGATTCTTCGTCACTCATAAACAATGGTCCAATGGAGGACATCAGTGTCTTTTCCTCCTTGGTTTCGGCCAACTTGCACCTTCAGATGTCAGTCTGGGAATGGAACAAGAAATTGAAAAACGGAGCAACTTCAGTTGAAATACAAGTTTGGTTAATTATGGAAGCTTAATGTGATCTTAGGAATATCATGTGGATGATCTTTGGATGGGTCCTGCCTACAGAGCAGTTATATGGGGCGCTCACTCAATTATATAAGTTTATCATTTTTTAATAAGTCATCAGCCTGCCAGTGCATGCATATTCTATTACAATTTGTCTGCTATAGCTATATAGTGCTAGACATACAGTTACAATTCAGATGAAAATACACCAGGTTTTGAAAACGAAGGTCCCAATAACAGTGACTTAGGAAATAGCTGTGGGGTTCTAAAAAGACAATTATCAGACCAGTAAGTCTAAGTTCATTTCAATCTGCACTTAGAACACTACACAATCAACTTTTTAGCAGGCTTACATGGGCATGCCTGGCACCGCGTCTTTTGTCCTTTTGCTGAGCATGCAGATTCTCTGCAACTGCATCTTTATGCTGCTGCTGCAGGTGGTCAACATACTCTTTGTATCCTTCTGCAGAGAGAACATGTAGGAGTTAGTGGATGGCCATGGATAAAAGGGAATAAAAATAGAGATTTGGATAGCAAATGAAAGGGAGGATACCATTAAATCTAGAGAAAGGAAGAGGAGAAGGAGATTAAGAAAATACAGAAGAAGAAGAAGAAGAAGAAGAAGAAGAAGAAGAAGAAGAAGAAGAAGAAGAAGAAGAAGAAGATGATGATGAT